>JADRCD010223117.1:0-34236 GCA_019843815.1 Montemys delectorum
TTTAATAGTATCTGGATTCAACATAAGGAAAAAAAATTAAAATTAGCAAAGAAAAAAATATTTTTTTGCTTCATGAATCAAGAAGAAGTTATGACAAATTTGCCAAATAGAAAGCTTACTACCTTTCAGGTTAGGGGAAGACAAGTCAGATATTTCATACAGTAGCATGTTGCTATTTTTATTTAAGATATAAGCCCTTGACCTAAGAAACATAAGGAGTTTAGATTCTTTGCAGCTACAAAGCAATCATTTAGCCTTCAGGCCTTGATTGCTTTATCTGTAAAATGGAAGTAATAAGACTGTCTATTTCCTGCAGAAGACCTCAGTGTTTGATAACTAATAAGAAACTAATAATAAAATGTCTACAGCTCCCTGGAGGTCAGCCACTAGCTGGATAAAGTGGATTATTACAGCAGTACTTCTTCAGCTATTGGTACTTACAGCAACCCCAAAACAAAATATATCATATCCTGTTGAAACTGCCCTTGGATAGGAAGAATGCAATTATCCCAGGTGGAAATTGATTGCAGGGTGTCTGTGAACATCTGGACTTTTATAAAATGTGTCTTTGGAGCCTGAAGATATGTGTACTATTTGTAGAAGTGACTAGTCTCACAGAAGAGCTAAGTGCCAGAACTCTTTTAGTTTGGGAACTTTCAGCAGCATGGGATCATAAGAATGGAAAGAAAATCTCTGTCTTTACGGTGTTGACCAAAAGAAAATTTTCCACCTTAAATAGGGAAAAGGAAGAAAGTTTTCTCTCCATTGGAAGAGTTATTAGTATGGCTCTTGAAAAGATGCATATATATACATATATATATGTATATATGTATGTATATGTATATATATATGTATATATGTGTATATATATACATATATATATATAACACATACAATTGAAATTCAAACCCAAGGATGCATTATGAATGATGTTAAGTTTTTACAGGTCTCTCAAAGGCTGGTTTCTTTTGAGCAACTTACTCAAGAGCTTCAGGAGAGTAGGGGAAGTTGCCAAGGCAGATCTCTTTGTAAGTTAGAGTCAGGCAGCCTCATGTTCTTTTTTATAAGATATTTTAATTAATTTATTTATTTACTAATGTGTGTATTAGATGTATAACAGTCAGAGGACAACTTTGTTGAGTCAGTCTCCCCTTCCAGATTTACATGGATTCTGGTAATCAAATTCATTCTCCAGGTTTATTAGACAATCGTCTTTACCTACTGAGCAGTCCCACCAGACTTCTTAACTTCTCATATCCAACTTCTTTATGCAGCAAAGCAAGTTTATCTGTAAGCACCTTACAGGACACAAGCACCATCTCACATTCGGACTTTTCCTCAGTGACAGAAATAATAGCAACGTCTTGGGCATAGTTTTATTTTCCTATCCCTTAGGGTTACATTAAAACTGAAGCCATTGCTTAGCCAGCTTTTATTTGGGCCATTTCCCATGACCTTGAAAGACAAATGAGAACATGAAAAGTCACAGGTTTACCAAGTAGACATGAGCTGATTAAAGAAAAAATGGTGAAAGAAGAAAGACACAAAGAGAGGAGAAACTAAAAGCAACATTTGAGATTTCTTCTTGAGAAGCATTAACAGTTTAATTTAATAGTTCCAGAGAAGTAAATCAAAAGATTGGAAACACACACACACATACACATGCACACACACCCTATGCTAGTGACTACAAAGAAAACAGAGTATTAAATTGCAAAGCAAGACAAAACAAAAGTACCTTAATCAGAGCAGCATCCTGTTATTTGTACAATTGTTGAAAGTAAAACCAGATTTATTAAGTTTGTCATTCTAGAATGGTACCTAGAATTTTTAACAGGCCCTCTAGAGGAGCATAACCACTGACACAGAGCAATGTAGATTGTGACTATAAGATCTTCCTTATGTGGTACATTTATGCAATGGAGTACTATTCAGCTATTAAAAACAGTGACTTTGTGAAATTTGAAGGCACATGCATGGAACTAGAAATGATCACCCTGAGTGAGGTAACCCAGACACAAAGGAATACACATAGTAAGTGGATATTAGCCTCAAAGGTCAGAATACCCAAGATACAGTTCACAAACCATATGAAGCTTAAGAAGAAGGAAGACCAAAGTATGTATGCTTCAATCCTACATTGAAAGAAGAACAAAATAATCAGAGGAGGTAGAAGAAGGGAACAACCTGTGAAGGAGAGAAGAGGGCTAGGCATAAAAGGGGGGCAAGATCAGGTATTGGAAGGGACAGGAGAGAAGTACAGAGGGTCAGGGAATCTAATAAAAGAAATATGTAGCAGCGGAGGATGGGAAATAGGGGTAGCCACTATAAAGTCCCAGATATCAGGGAAGGAATAGGCTTCCAGGACCCAAATGGGATGACTTTAGCTGACATGCACAACAAAGGGGAGATAGAACTTGTAGAGATCAACTCCAGTAGATAGGCGCAGCTCCCAGTTGAGGAATGGAGTCACCAACCCATCTCAAAATTGTTAACCCAGAAATGTTCCTGTCCAAAGGAAAGACAGGGACAAAAGTGGAAGAGACTGAAGTAAAGGCCATCCAGAGACTACCCGATGTAGGGATCCATCCCATCTGCAGACACCAAACCAAGACACTATTGCTGATGCCAAAAAGCGCTTGCTAACTGGAGCCTGGTATGGCTGTTCCCTGAGAGCTTCTAACAGCACCTGACCAAATAAGATGCAGATACTCACAGCCAACCATTAGACTGAGCCTGGGGACCCCAATGGAAGAGCTAGGAGAAGAACCGCAGGAACTGAAGGGGATTGCAACCCCCATCAGAAGAACAATATCAACTAACTGGACCGTCCAGTGCTCCCAGAAACTAAACCGCTAACCAGAGAGTATACGTGGAGAAAGCCATGTCTCCAGATACATATGTAGCAGAGGAAAGACTTATCTAACATCAATGGGAGGGGAGGACCTTGATTCTGTCAAGGTTTGATGCCCTAGCTTGGGGGGATGTTAGAACAGTGAGGTGGGAATGAGTGGATGGAGACAAGGGGGAAGGGCAGAGGGGTAACTGGGAAGCAGGATATCATTAGAAATGAAAATGAATAAAATGATTAAAAAATAATAAAATAAAGTAAGAAATAAAAAATAAATCTTGCTGCTTTTCCAAAGTGTGTCCTGTGTCTTTGCCTTGCCTCAGATTGCCCTTCCCTGTTCCTTCCCTCTTATCCTCCTCTCCAGTCCCCTCCTCTCCCTTCTTTTCATCCACCTTTCTCTCTTCTCCTTTTGTTTCTTGCTCTTGCTTGCTCAGTTTCAAGTAATTAACTGCTGAACTGCTGGTCTAAAAAAGCATTGCGGGTAAAAACCACTAAGACCCTGAGCTGAACTGCCATTTTGATCACAGAAATACTGTGTGTTAGGAAATATAATTGTATACCATAATATTTATTTTACACCTAACAAGTGATTCCTTATATAGTGATACATATATACCATACCCTCATCTTTCAATGGATTCTAAGTCTTTTAATTTTGTTCTAGAATAGAGGAGAGAGTATACAGAGCATACAATCAAATAGAGAGCTAGACGACAACATTTCTCACTTTTAAGCATGTGATGGGAGATGCTGCCTCTCCCTTTGTGGACGTCACTAAATAGCTACACTGCTGCCATTTACACTTTGATGCTTATCCATCGGCTATTGCTTTGACTCTGAATGCTCATATTATCAACACTGAGTAGCAGGCATTTGATCTGGATGAGAGGGACTTACCTGTTATTGGTACTGCCTTTGTAGGACAATCTAGGGATATGAGATGTTCTCTTTGACTCCCTGAAAAGGTGGAGTCATTTAGGCGCATAGTCAAGGACCACATCCTGTCCTGTCACCATGAAAAAGGAAGTTCTCTTTGACATTTTGTGTCCCAATAAAATGTCTTAAGTAGCATACTTATGACACCTGACAAACTAATGTTATTTACCTCAAATAGCCACAGGTGATTGTTTAGTTTTTTTTTATTATTAAATATATGAAAATTAAAAATATATCTTAATTATTTGAGCAACATAAAGTGTCCCTTTGCACAGTGTGCTATGCACATGGCACTGGTTTTGCTTTTGGCAGTGTAAATGATGGTCATCGTCACACTAACTGGAGGTCTTCAAGAGAGGGAAACAAGGAAGTGGCAAAATCAATGTGATTGTCACCAACTCATACGCTAGAGAATCAACATGACACTACCAGCTTCTCTGAGCAAAGGAAAAGTGATTCTGAACTGAAGTTCAGTTAGAAGAAAATAACATCCTTCACCTGGGCCAGTGTATTTTAGACACACAGCCTTATAATAACTCTCAATCACCCACTGCTTAACTATGCTTCCTAGTTCTGTCCTAAAGAGAAGAACTGGTTCTAACTTCCTACCTTTCTTGCTCCTATTGCTACTCTCCAGGCTGTATCTGTATGCTCAATCTAGGCCCAAAACGCTGGTAAACTCATAAGCAAATATACAACTGAGTAGTGTTGAATTCATATATGAACCAGCCATATTGTATTTAAGGTATTGTCTCTTTTCTCATCACTGTACCAACTTGCTCAGTCCCCTAGAAAACTTTGTCTGAGAGATGTCAAACATTAGAATAGTTTCTAAGTTACTTCCCATGGTCAGAACAACCAGAACTCAGTGCAGAGTAATGGCCCAGGATGCCATCAGCAAGGACTTCTTACTTTTATGCAAAACAGTGCTTATTGCATAACAGTTGCAATTTTAAAATTTATTCTATTTCTTCTTGGAAATTATAATGTAACTAAATTCACTTTCCCTTTTTCTTTTCTCCCTCCAGACAATTCCATATATTTCTTCTTGCTCTCTTTCAACTTTATGCCCCCTTATTCATTAATTGTTCTTACATACATACACACACACATGCACACACACACACATTTATATATATATATATATGTATATATACATATATATTATATATACGTAAACACACAAACATATATATTTCTAAGTACATAAATGTGGATTTAATGGTGGCCTTTGGGCCACTGGATAAGGCAGATGCGGAAGTTTTGACAGTGCAAACACTGTGCCTTCACCGAGTGGGCATGCGGGACCCACTCTGGGATGGGGAGTGCAGTGTGAGGTCCCAGCAGACCTGCCTGAGTTGTCTCTGGGGTTCCAGACCTGCATGGAGGCAGAGGATGTCAGGTTTTCAAACATCTGGGCATCCCAGACACAGCTGCATGCTGGATCTAGCACTGGGCTGAACAGAAAGTGGGGAGTGAGCTTGTTCTGGTGGGCAGCTTAGCTTGGTTGAGTCCAGGGCTGGGAGTGCATACAGACCTTCTCACCATGGTGGACCCCGATAAAAAGAGACAGTCTACGGGTTTTTTTTTTTATTAGATATTTTCTTTATTTACATGTCATATGATATCTCTTTTCCCAGTTTCCCCTCCAGAAAAAAAAAAAAAAGAAAAGAAAAGAAAAGAAAAGAAAAAACAAAAACAAAAACGAAAAAACCATTGCCTCTGCCCTCCCCCTGCTCACCAACCCACCCTCTCCCACTTCCTGGCCCTGGCATTCCCCTACACTGCAGCATAGAACCTTCACAGGGCCAAGGGCCTCTCTTCTCATTGATGACCGACTTGACCATCCTCTGCTACATATGCTGCTAGAGTCATTAGTCGTACCATGTGTACTCTTTGGTTGGTGGTTTAGTCCCTGGGAGCTCTGGGGGTACTAGGTAGTTCATACGGTTGTTCGTCCTAAGGGGCTGCAAACCCTTCAGCTCCTTGGGTCCTTTCTCTAGCTCCTTCATTGGGACCCTGTGCAGAGTTATCTGTGGGGTCTCCTGGGTTTTAAACCAAGCTCAACCAGAAACCAGGTTGCCTTTAACAGTCCCACACATAAATACATCCTGTTTAGTCTTTATGATGTTTTTTGCATGTTGGTTTTCAGGAGTGACTAGCTGGTATCAAATGTAGACTGAGGTTTCTCAATTCCTTCTGCCCTTTATATGTTTCTGTAGTATAAGTATAGACAGATCATTTTCTCCACTTCCTTAAAGAGCAAGGGAAAAAATAATTGGGCCAAGCTCATGGATGCAGGTGAAATTATTTAGTAAACCTATATGTTCATTCTTGGTAGGTGTGTGTTCTGTGTCTTTATTTAATTTTTGATATCGGTGGGTTTTTTGTCTTTGTTTTGTTTCCCTTTGTTGATATGGCTTAAAACAATCTCTGAGCTCTAGTTACCTAGTCCAATTTACAGGTGTCTCTCCTATACACCTGTCTTGAATGCTTTGTGAATGTCAAGTAGTCTCATACCTTGAGTTTAATTTTTGAACAACTTTGCATCTGAGAGGATTAAGAGATACTTTTAGTTGTCAATGTTCAGGTTTTGAGCAAAGATAAATAATCATGGAAGGGAGTTATAAGATCACTATAAAACAGAATTTTCAAGTCATAAATAAAGGATATTCTCATTATCTGAGAATTATGTCTTGTAAAGAATTTGTTCAACGTTAAATTTGTTGCTTGTTACTTCACATAAGACATGGTTTACTCTTAACAGCATGAAGGGAATAGATAAGATGAAATTGAAATGCCTTCATCTTTTATAAAAGTTAGATGACCATAGGCTTTAATTTATAGATAAAACACACACACCAATAATGACTTGTATAATTTATAGTCCAACTCTGAATCTAAAACCACATAAATGGTGACACTGCCATAGCAAGACTTTTCCAAATTATACTAATTCCTAGGTGGGATAAATCACACCTGAATAAAAACCTTTTAAAATATGTTATAATTATAATGTGATCTTACAATAATCAGAGGAAAAATGACAACAAAATTATTCATCAGACATTTTCAGGTACTGGTCTTTTCATCAGCATATTTTAAAGCAAAATGTTTTATTTCCTTGGGAGGCAGCTAAAGCAGATGATCTTGTAGGAACTTTCCAGATAACCATCAATCAGTTCACATTCCTAAACAATAGCATCAAGTTATGATTCTGGGGAATAGGAGTCTGTTTGGGGGATTCACAGTACCATCAATAAAAGAATTAATTTAAGGAAAGATTTAAGTGGAAGTTCAAGAACAGTTTGATAGAATTTAAACGAAAAAACCTTCAGGATCACGTGGTAAAACTTCAGTGTTTTCTGCAGAGGCTGGACTGTTGTGCTCAGAAGCTCACAGGTAGTGTCTCTGCCTGCACAAGATCCACACATGACTAAGCCATCACCATCATTGCAGCATGGAAGGGGGAGAGTTCATAACTGTGGAGCTATGAAGAGTCAATGCCTTCTACAGTAGGGACACTCAGTTTTCTTTAAAGTGTGGCTCCTGGTTTCTAATCAGGACCCAGTAGATGGTTCCATTGTTAAATGTGTATGGATAACACAAATGAGTTATTTTAAAAAGGACACAAAGTGACTGGATCTTTTTTATATATAAATTAATTTTTTATACTCCATATTCTATTCCCTGCCCACCCAGTCCACCCTCCGACTGTTCCACATCCCACACCTCCTCCTTATCGCCCCCTGTATCCATGTGGATGCCCCCATCCCCAACCCACTAGACATCTAAACTCCCTGGGGCCTCCAGTCTCTTGAGGGTTAGGTGCATCATCTCTGGTGATTGCATTCAATCTATAGATTGCTTTTGGTAGGATGGTCATTTTTACTATGTTCATTCTGCCAAGCCACGAGTATGGGCGATCTCCCCATATTCTGAGATCTTCGATTTCTTTCTTGATAGACTTGAAGTTATTGTCACACAGGTCTTTCACTTGTTTGGTTAGAGTTACCCCAAGATATTTTATATTATTTATAGTTATTGTGAAGGGAGTTGTTTCCCTAATTTCATTCTCTGCCTGTTTATGCTTTGTATAAAGGAAGGCTACTGATGTATTTGAGTTAATTTTGTATCTGGCCACTTTGCTGAAGTTGTTTATCAGCTGGAGAAATTCTCTGGTAGAATTTTTGGGGTCGCTTATGTATACATCATATCATCTACAAATAGTGATACCTTTATTTCTTCTTTACCAATTTGTATCCCCTTGATCTCTCTTTGCTGTCTTATTGTTCTAGCTAACAATTCAAGTATTATATTGAATAGATATGGGGAGAGTGGGCATCCTTGTCTTGTCTCCAATTTTAGTGGGATTGCTTCAAGTATGTCTCCATTTAATTTGATATTGGCTGTTGGTTTGCAGTAAATTGCTTTTATTACATTTAGGTATGGTCCTTGAATTCCTGATCTCTCCAATACTTTTAACGAGAAAGGGTGCTGTATTTTGTCAAATGCTTTTTCTGCATCTAAGGAGATGATCATGTGATAATTTTCTTTTCATTTGTTTATATAGTGGATTACGGTAGTGGATTTTCATATATTAAACCAACCTTGCACCCCTGTGATGAAGACTACTTGATCATGGTGAATGATGGTTTTAATGTGTTCTTGGATTCAGATTGCAAGAATGTTATTGAGTATTTGTGCATCGATATTCATAATCGAGATTGGTCTGAAATTCTCCTTTTTGGTTGGGTCCTTGTGTGTTTTAAGTATCAGAGTAACTGTGGCTTCATAGAATGAATAAGGTAGTCTTCCTTCTGTTTCTATTTTATCTAATAGTTTGAGGAAAATTAGTCTCAGGTCTTCTTTGAAGGTCTGGTAGAATTCTGCACTAAATGCATCTGGCCCTAGGCTTTTTTTGTTTGTTTGTTTGTTTGTTTGGGAGGTTTTTAATTATTTCTTCTTTTTTTGCATTTTTATTAGATATTGTCTTTATTTACATGTCATATGATTTCTCATTTCCCAGTTTCCCCTCCAAAAAGAAAAGAAAGAAAAAAAAAACAAAAAAAACCCAACAAGAACAATCCCCTGTTGCCTCGCCCCCTCCCCCTGCTTGCTACCCCCAAAACTCCCACTTATTGACCTTGGCATTCCCCTACACTGGGGCACAGAACCTTCAGAGGCCCAAGTGCCTCTCCTCCCATTGATGAGTGACTTTACAATCCTCTACTATACACATGCTGCCAGAACAATCAGTCCCACCATGTGTACTCCTTGGTTGGTGGTTGAGTCCCTGGGAGCTCTGAGGGTAGTTAGTTCATATTGTTGTTTGTCCTAAGGGGCTACAAACTCTTCAACTCCTTTGGTCCTTTCTATAACTCCTTCATTGGGGACCCTGTACTCAGTTCAATGGATGGCTGTGAGCCTCTACTTCTGTTATTAGTCAGGTATTGTCAGAGCCTCTCAGGAGACAGCTATATCAGGCTGTTTTGTCTCTGCTCCATAGTTAGTCTCTGCAACTCCTTCTGTGGGATTTTATTCCCCCTTTTAAGAAGGAATGAAATGTCCACATTTTGGTCTTCCTTCTTCTTGAGTTTCTTGTGGTTTATGGGTTGTTTTTCCTGTATTCCAGGCTTCTGGGCTAATACTACTTATCAGAGAGTGCATACCATGTATGTTCTTTTGTGATTGGGTTACCTTACTCAGAATGATATTCTCCAGATTCATCCATTTCCCTAAGAATTTCATAAATTCCTGATTTTCAGGAGGGCTTGCTCTGGTGGGAGAACTGGGTTTTGGCGATGCACAAGTATTTTGGTTTCTGTTGCTTATGGTCTTGTGTTTTCTTTTCACCATCTGGATATCCCTGGTGTTTGTTCGTCTGGGTGACTGTATGGAGTTTGCCTCTTTTTCCCCTGGGTTGCTTCAGGTCTCTGTATAGGCCTGCATCCCTGGCTGTATCCCACCATTTGTGGAGTCTTCAAACTGTGGGCTCTTCACAGGTTCAGAGAAGCTGCTGATCTGTTGCCATGGCTCCAGTAGATCTCCTGGGAGATCTTCAGACAACTGTTGTGAGTGTAATAGGTCCTCTAGGATGGAGCAGCATATGGAGTCTTCATGGGAGCAGGCCAATTGAGGTCTGCCCCAGCAGCAAGGACAGGACAGAATGGGTGGAAGGTACAGAAGGAGAGTTGTATTCCAGAAGGCAGGGCTTTACTTGATGGTGGGTCCAGAGTCCACCAGGCTCCCAGGAGCAACTCTGGGATTGGGGAAGAGCGGACAGTCTTACCACCTGCTCTGAGTGCACTGAGTCTGCTAGGATGGATCAGGATATGGCATCTTCCCAGGAGTAGACCAACTAGGGGTCCGCCCCAGCAGCAAGGACCTGGCAGACTGGATCTTGGAAAATTAAGAGGAGGAAATGAGAGCTGATAAGATAAAAATACAGGGCATGGAATTCTCAAAGAATTAACAAAAAATAGCTCTGAATAAAAGAAACTCTGATTTAAGCTCTTCTGATTTAGGCTTCAGAAATTTGGGCAATCTCAGCTGAACCTCAAGGTGCCTTCTAGGGTGGGGTTAGGAAGCCGGAATTCCTGGAAGGAAAATCATTGTGTCTCATTACAGAAAAATTATTCTGTTCCTCTTTTAACATTGTTTGAAATGAGCCTGCCTTCTCAGAGGTGGTTCCTTGGCCAGCTGACTGACCTGGCTCAGCTGGAATCTTAGGTCTCCACCCAGACTCGAATTTAAAGACCTTTATTGCTGCTTTAACAGTGGTAAAACAGGAATTGATGCCAGGAAGATATTAACCAAGTTTTTATTTTTTCCCCATAGGTTAACTATATTTCCTGTACTATTCTTTAAGATTTTATTTTTAAGAGGCCAGTATTAAAATTGAACTTTATAAATTATAAATAAATTATAATATATTTTCCATTATCAAAAATCTGCATTAATAACCTTCTTGTGTGGTGAGTACTTGTTATCTGAGACTAAGCTCTGATCCTACTTAGGCGAGTACTTCACAGCCTCTGTAAGGAACAAGAAGAATGCTGAAACCAAAGGCTCTTCTGGGTCATCTGGCTTAAAATTAGTTCTAGCTTTTTCACAACTTCTCAACATCACCTGACTTTAATTCTTGGAGCTTAAAGATCATTTCTTAGTAAGTTGAATTTCTCCTACCTTAAGACCAAAAAAAAAAAAAAATAACAAACTTGTTCAAAGTTTTGGTTTACTTTCATCATTAATATGGCTGAACTCTTCTCTGATGAATCTTTTAAATCCAACTTGAAGAAGTCCATATATCATTTTTTTTAACTTTTACACCTGAAAAACAAATACCACACAAAGTTTTTGATATTCAGAGTTAGGATTATCTTGTTAGACATAGTTGAATTAGGCATAGTTTTTGTCAAGAACAAGACAAGAAATCACAGACTAATCAAAAGGTGTGTTAATGGGTCTGAACAGCTGCTCCTCAATAGAGAACTCCTGAAGAAATGTAGTGAACAATAATCACTGGAATTTTAATATTTTTCATGAAGTCAACAACTTTTATTTTAGTAGGAGGATGCTTTAGTCTGATGCTACAATGAAATACGACAAACTGGGAACTTAAATAATACCCATTAATATTTTCCACAGTTGGGAGACCAGAACCTCCAATTTTAACATACTACTTTGGGGCCTTATGAAATGGCTTCATATATTTCAGAAAGTAAGAAAACAAGCATTCTCTTTTTCCTTATAAAGGTACTAATTCCAACATTAGGATTCTGTCTTCATAATTGCCTCTAAGCCTATAGACCTACAAAAGCTCCATCTTCAAATACCATGACATTAGGAGTTTATGCTTCAATATGTGTATTATGAATTAACATAATTATGTTCATAGCAAAGCTAGACTTTGGGGAATGTTCAATAACAAGACATTTGCAGAATGAAGAGTCTAAGAGAAAAGCCTAGCCCCTTGATCATTATGACTTTTGTAAAAATATAAAATTAATTGTTATTTAATTCTTCTGTTCTCTGCTATAAAATAACAATTAAAAATAAAAGCTATGAATGGTACTATCATCCTTAAGGGTAGAAAAGTTGTCATATATATATATATATATATACGTATATATATGTATATAAGGATATATATATGTATATATATATATCCTTAAAGTCGGGTTATTGTTTCAATTTTGAGAACAATGAAACAGTCAACAGATAAAATAAATTCATCTAAGGTTAAGTTGAGTGTCACTCAACAGCGCTTTGAAGAACATTGGCTCTATTTCACCAAGAGTAACTCCTGTCTTGATATGAGGTAGTCAGCCCAGTTAAATCATTAACATTGTATTTCAATTTATATAGTTGTACCCAGTGTACAGTCTTTAAAACTTAAACTATCACTTCCTATGATCTTATTACCCTTCATTTAACATTCATTATGCAAGAGCATTTCATGATATCTTGTTAATAAGACAGTAAAATTTTGGGAATCTTAATCTAATGATGATGACATTAGCTGACCAATAGTTAAACATGATCAATTCTGTGATTCACTAGCATATCCCATTGCCAATTAGGTCCCGACCTAAAGCTTGGTCAACATTTACCCCTAATTGCATCAGTAAAGGGAATGTCCCATACAGAACCATGGAAAGGAAAACAAGCAGCAACGAGGCTTTGAGGATGAACAAATGCCCTATTGAAATTCTGCTACAGCTTCTGAAAATGCTCACTGGATGTCTGGAAATTGCATTTCTAAATGTTATTGGCTTTGAGTCTTTCAACCATGTAATGAATGTATATATTTTTCTCCATTTATTTATTATTGATAGAAACTGAGTGATGGACTTTTCCACTGGTGCTCCTGTCCATGTGTGCTTTTATGGCTCCAGTCAGCATTGTTATCTGACAATACAAAACAAGTTGCGTTTGGGCTGATAGACAGAAGCAATCTGTCTTTCAAAGAATTTTCATCTGTCACCATCATCTCCACTAAGATGCAGAACAGAGGATGACAGAATGATTGGTTTTATCTGTATTTTGGTATATTTTTCTCTGAATGGCAGTCCCAGAGAACACATTTTTTGAGATAAAATAACAAAACTGTGATTACTTCAAATGGCAGGGTCTGATGGAGGATTATAAATTATTGCCTGAAAGTGCCAAATATTTTAGACCCAGAGTTGAAATTGTGTTCTGGAGATTGTTGGAATAACTGCCTCTCTGAATCTCTTTCTTCATTTAAGAAAATGAACTGTTTCTTGAAAATGGCAGGATGCCAAAGGAGAAAAAATGAAAACCCCTAAACACACGCACCAGCAAGGTCAAAAGAAATTCAGGTAAAACTGACCATGCATTTCTCTTAATATTAGTTGAGTTTACCAGTGCACTTTTAAAAATAATGCTGTAACTCTTTGTTTTCAAATGGACAAAAGATTTTCTAAAGCCATTTCTGCTTCAGTTTTTAAGGCTGCACACTTCTAACATACCTGCCTAAATCTGATATGCTCAAGTGAAGATTCTGTCATCTACTCTTAAGAGCAGGTTCATTAAATATTAAATGCATGATGTCGAAAAGGAGGAGCTGTGTGGAGATGAAAATACAGATAAGGTTTGACTTCTCACTTAAGATGAACTCTCAGAAGGGCTTCCTGGGCCGGGAGTTAAAGGAGACAGTGAAAACCAGGAGATGATGAGAAAAGATGGTCATGTTGACACAGTGTTCTACTCAAAGTCCTCTGATGCACCCAAAAGATGATAACAGGTCTGAAAACTTAGATGAAAATGTAGTTATGCTGAATTTCTTTTGTATTAGAATGTAGCCCTGCAGGATCAGACCGTGTTCCTAAGTGGGTTCCTTATTTCTAATGGAGCAGGGGAGGCTGAAAACAACTCCGTCTCCATAACCCACCCCATGTGTCCATTTATTCATTATAATATAAATCCCAGAGAGTTGCAGATTTAAGGATAAATTATTTTATTTCAAGGAAACTATTTGGAAAATTGGAGTGACTATTTAATTACAGACTTTGACTGATTCCCCAGTCAAATTCATATATATGTCAATTGTCTCAAAATAAAAATTAAAATGACTTTCTGTGCAGCCCATGCTGGTTAATTTTGGGATCTCAGCTGTGAAAACACCCCTATCATGATGGCCTTCAAATAAGTCTGTGGGTAATTTTCTTCTTTAATGATTGATGTGGAACTGCCCAGCTCACTCCAACAAGGTGATCCTGAATTGTAAAGGAAAATATACTGAGCAAGCCTTAGAGAGCAGGCTGAGTTCCTCCTATCCTCTATTCCTGCCCTCCTTTTCCCCTGTTTTGTGGCTCTGCTTCAGGTCCTCCCTCCCGGTTTCTGGCTTATCTTCCTTTGATAATGTACTATAACTTATAAACCAAATAAACAATTTCTTCCTTCAAGTTTGGTTTTATCAATGTTTATTAGCACAATAGAGAAGTAAGATAAAACAGAAGTTGATAGCAGAGATGATGCAGATGTCACTGTGGTGAGCCTGATCATATGTTTTGTATTTTATTTTATTTTATTTTATTTTATTTTATTTTTGACTTGGGAGGATTATAGAAGAATTTGGAACGTTGGGCTGGAAAAGCCACTGAATGCTCAAAGCTTAGTAAGCTGGGTTTTGGGAGATTGGAAGATAAGAAGTCAAGAAAATGAATATGAAGAAGGTCTGTATTGCGAGGTTTCAGAGGGATATTTTGTGATATATTTGAATTAGGAATATATGGTTTCTAGTCAGATGGACCTGGAACATTAGTTGTAATTAACAAGAGAATAACATAGCTAAAAATGAAACCTTTGCTTTACTGGGATAATGGATACTGATTATTTCAGGCTGAGAAATCAACTATACTTACAAAGGGACCAGCACCATAGAGAGAAAATTTCTGGGAAGTATTTCCTTAGGGTTATTGCATGAAGCTCTCACTGAAGGGGAACAACACTGACCTCAAGCTCACAGCCAAACTTCCTAATGTGTAAGGGTTTCTCACATCATATTAGTTTTGATGGGAGGGTTTGTGGAGAGCAGATGAAGCATTGCAGAATGGGATGCCAGGAAGGTCACTGCTGAAGGTGTACAGCCTCAGTTGCACTGAGGGCCTTGGGATTGGAGGTTTCAGAAAGAAAAGCTAAGGCTCTCACCATGAGTCCAGGTCAGAGTCCTTGAAGAGTCCAGAAGAGGCTATTTTGAAAGTACAGCCTCAGTTGCTGTGGCAAAGAAAAAATATTGAAAATTCTAGCACTGTGGAATAAACATCAAGGTCAGTGGCAGGGGTGGTTCAGCTTAACCCATGCCTACTAGAGGCCATTGCACTGAAGAGAGCAAAGCCGGAGAAGTGGAGCTGACCAAGCTATGGGTCCCAGAACATTACGAGTGAGTTCCAGACATCAGACATTGAATATTAGATAATTTACTTATTTATTTGGAGACAGGCAAACTAGTTGAAGAAATCTTTAAATCCTAATATATATATTACATATATTCTTCTCAAGAGAAAATATTGTCATGTGTTTTATTAGCTATTAAATTCTCACCTACTATCAGAACAAAATAGATACTAGATATTAAGTACTTGTTGAATGAGTAAGTACATGAATAAATATTTATGAAACATTTTATAACATTATCTGAATGAAAAATTAAAAAAAATAATTTTGTAGGGATTAACACCTCTATTATGTGTAGTTTTTTTTTTAACAATGCCCTGATTTACTTGTGATAAATGAAGGCAGAGATTAATTTTTTTACCCAAAGGTACTATCTGTTACTGCTGGCAGCATTAGAACTAGTCTATTTGATCCACAACTCAGTCTCAAGTTCTTCCTGTCCTACAAGCAACTGCTTTTGTTGCTTCTTTTTCCCAATACACTCCAAACTGAGATGTGTAAGTCAAAGCCGATTGCTGAATATCCCCTTGTATATGTGTCAAAACTCACTGATAAATATGTCAAAATGTACCTGCCATTAATGATAAAATTGAATATGTAATGCCGGTGAGTATACAACGAGTTTGACATATTCATATAAACCAGTGTTTTGAAGCTGAAATGATATGGTTATCACTGGCTGATCAAATTTCTCAGTTTTGTCCTGTTTTAAAATTATTTGGAATCTTAAATATTATGTCTGTAATGCTAAAAAAAAAGGGGGTATAATCATCTTCCAATGCAGCCTTGAGAGATATGAATGTTGCTTCCTTCTCTATTTGTCTGTCATGAGGAAGCCTAGTAAACATTTATAAGATTTAACAGTTTTAAAAGGAAAATAAAGTAACAGGAATGTCAGTTTCTCCCTTAGCGGCTCACAGGCAGTCTGATTCATTGTTTGATGGCATTCACTGCCTGATCCAGCCAAGCTCCCCTTCCAGCTGCAAGCACTGCCAAGCCTACTGGATGCAGACCAGCCTGATCCTCCCCTGGAACCAGAAAGGGCTCAGGATATGATCATATGGGGGCACGTTTTCTAATGATATTTAGTTCTTCATCTAAGTAAAAAATGTCAAGGATCCCTTGGGCACCATTTAGAATACCAAGTGATACCAGCTACCACCAATCAAGATGAGATACAGCCAGCTCTGTCTCCCAAAATGCCCCAGTAACTTTGGCCAGAGGTTTCTTGGTATAAATATGTCTTTTCTACAGAAATTCAATTCAATTCCATTTTATAAGTCCATCACTCATTTCTCCATGGTAATGCTCATTGCTGGGGAAAAACAAACTTCTATCATGAATATGTGAATCAGTAGCTATTTTATCACTCAGAATTTAGTTGGGGTGAGTCAGAGATCATAAGTCATATGTGAAGCCGAGCCCACAAAAATAATTCAAGGGCGGTTTACCAAGCTGAAGCCTGTGCTACTGCAGTTAGTATCTAATTATGAAGGAATAAAGGCAAAGGGATGGCACTCAATATTATAGCATAAAGAGTGAGGCATGGAGAAAGACTTGGAGAACTTCTGCCCTCAGAGATATTTAGCTATGTCTCTTCTCTGCCAGATAGTGATGGGAAGAAAACCTGCCAAATTGCTGAACTATGGTTTTGGCTTTGTTTTTAAGACTAACAGAGGAAGATTTCTAATTGTTCCCGAATATTCATTATTCTTTCCTTATACAATAGACTTCCAGTATTTAGTTGAACATGGGTTTCCTTGTAACAAAGACTCCATTTCCCTCCATTTTGACATAAGCATGTCGAAGAGACATCTGAACTCATCTGTTTATAACTGCATTAAGATAGCCAAGTAATGGAGCTGTCGATCCATTCATCAGAAAATATGGCACATAGGCACAATGGGATATTTTCCAGTATTAGAAAGATTTAAATTCTGTAACTTGGGAGATTTTGTATGGATTTGGATGTCCTCATATCTAGTGAAATAAACCAGGCACACACAACAAGTATATAACTATAAAGTATAAAATTATAAGACTTAAGAAATAAATCTCTTAGATTCTTAGGTATAACATGAACATAGTCAAAGTCTATATTTGTCAGTCATTTGAATTTCAGTTTTTCTAAGACTGGAGATTGAAGGAGCTGTCCAACACACACAAGCCAAGCATTCTACCAGCTGAACCATGGCCAAACCTTGAATGTCACAATGTATAAGAGAAAATAATTATTGTCTTCTATAATAGCTTAGTCTTGCTTGTCAGTTGGTTTGATCAATAAATTTCTAGTGAATGTGTCTAGAAGGAAATTTTCATAAAAAATTAAATCAGGGGGCTCTGGTTTAGAACACCAATAAAAACTTTCATGGATTCATAGTATATGTTATTATGAGATATTTAAGAAGTAGGAGATTAGGCCATGGGAGGAAGTAGATGTCTGGGGACATCTCCTTGATGCTGTATTTCTCCTCACATTTCTCTGTTCCTTCTCTCTTTCCTATCTGCCTTGATGTAAGATGCTCACTTGGTTATGTCTTTTCTTCCATGGTAGACTAAACATTCTAAAACCATTAGCCAAAATAAATCTTCCCTTAAGTTCCTTCTTCAAGTATTTTTGTCTCACTAATAAAAGACTGGTAGTATAACTTCATTCAGAATTAAATATATTCTGGGAAAGTCTGGGTTAAGTAAATAAAGAGACAAGTCATTCAACTCAGAGAAAATACCCATAAATGTCCTACATAGGGATCATATTTAATGTATAGTGACCACCAATCTCAACCCCTACTAACCTACAGCTCAATTTGTTCTCTTTGTTCTTACCAGTTTCTCTCATGTACCATGATTATTCATTTTATTTTGTAAACCACTGAGTTGAAGCAGAGATGTCTGTGGGATCCTGGGTTTGCAACTACCTCTTCGAACCTGGTGGGCTCAGTAGTAAGTCCACAGCTAATTCCCACTTAAGTGAGTCTATCCATCAATACTCAATAGTTAAGAGATAAATAGTAGAACCTCTAAGCCTTAGGCTGAGTGGTATACATGCTTTACTGACTTCACAACTATTGTTTATTCTCCTAATTTTGGGTAGTCTGGGGTTAGCCTTTACTCAAATTCTTTGTAGGGAGAAGCTATTGAGGCTGGAATCAGCTTTCATCTGTGGATATAAGCACTGGCACTTAGAGGCTAGTTTACTGCTTTGTCTGTAGTAAAATGCAACGTCTAATAAGAAAAGGATCAAATTTGTCAGAGAATATATGCAGGTGATAAGTTTAAGAAGGGATGTTCCAACATTAGTTATTTTAAGATGCAAATTAAATCTGCACTGCTACACAGCCAGTGCATTGGTTTGAATGAGAATGGCCTTCATAGATTCAGGTATTTGAACACTTGGTCTCCATTTGGTTCCACATATTGGGGTAGTAGTGCAGCCATACTTGAGGGTATAGATCATTAGGAGTTGGCTTAGAGAGTTGATAGCCTCACCTCTCTTACAGTTCTCTCTCTTTCTGCTTTGTGCTTGAAGAAGATAATTCTCAGCTCCTGAACTCTCTGCCCTATGGCTGTCATGGCTTCTGGCTATTATGGACTATTCCTCTGAAATGCATAATTTCAAAAAACTATTCCTTCTATGTGTTCCTTTCATCATGGTAATTCATTACAGCAACAAAAAGTAAATTAATATGCCTGGTTAAAATTACATATTTTGTGAAGTAGCTGGATTTCTCATACACATTTAGTTAACACTGTGCCATACACAGTGTGGTAACTAAAGAATTTACCCTGTCTTTCTTTTTCTAGTTCTTTTCCTATATTTTTCATGTAACCCAACACTTAGAAACCTGGACAATTATCCTGAGGAAATGAGCATCTGTTTATATGTAAGTCTGCACATGAATATTTATATCAGCTTTATTTGTTACACCTCAAAGAGGAATGACTCAAGTATCCTTCTGCAAGAATGGCTTATACATATAGCAACACATACAGAGAACACAGTACTACTGAGTGATAAAGAGAAACAAATTTTGATACATTTGATGAATTGATTTAATATGAGAATATTATGCTTAGAGAAAAAACTAGTTTCAGAACTAGTTCACGGTATGATGCTATTTATCTAACAATCATAAAGTGTACAAGTGTGGAGAGTTAGTGATTATGAGAATTTATGAAAGAAAAGGTCAGGCATGAATTTACAAGCATGAGGGAAGCTGATTGGAGAGGTGGCCCAGTCCTGTATTTTCTGTGTGAGTTTATGAATCTATGCATGTGACAAATGTCATGTGTGAACAGTTAGTCTCACAGGTATTAGTGAGAGAATAAAAGCATGAGACTCGAGCAAGGGCTACAGTCCTACTAATATATTACCCTAACCAATCTTCTGAATTTAAAGTGCTCTAGGCTAACGTAAGATTGGTATAATTGGGTGAATGTGATTTTTTTTTATATATATCTCCTTGTTAGTCTTTGTTTACAACTGTTTCAAACTAACTGTTAAAATAAAACTGTATTGGCCAAAGACTTACTAAAATTGTCAGAAAATTAAATTTAGTACATTCTACTTCATACAATGTCTTCAATAATATTATTGATAACATAAAAATTAATTCTAAGACAAAACAAATACAAAAGCAAATCTAAGAGTAATGGTCAGAATCAATGATGCTTTTTGGGTGAGAACTGCTTTTAAAGGACAGTTTAGAGAGAACAACATACATAGCAGATAACTTTGAAGCCCTGAAGTACCATTTTATAACTGGTCTTGTTTATAAATGCCTTACTTACGTCAAATTTATTTTGTATTTCTATGTTCCACTTATCATAAAAAAAACAAACTTGTACAAATCTGTAGCTGTATTTTATTATGATATATTCAAACAAAATCATAGGTAGCTGTATTTGATATTTAATTAAATACAAATAGCTTTGAATATAAAAATTAATCAAATAATTAGCATTTCTTGGGAAGATTACACCGATTCAAGTAACAATGTCTAGGAGCTTCTTGTTAGTAATTTGTTTTTAAAATTGTGTGTATGTTCTTCTATGTGACTATGTTCCATGATGAGTGTGCATTTGTGTGTGTATAGAGAGGTGTGGGTATGTGTGCACACATGTACAGTGTCAGTGGAGGCCAGAAAATCATATACTAGTATCCCTGGAGATGGAGTAGCAGGGGATTGTGAGCCTCGAGACATGAATGCTAGCAAACTCTGAGTGCTTTGAAAGAACACGCAGCACTATTGGTCACTGAGCATTCTTTCCAGTCTCAGGATCCAGTTGTACAGCTTTCCTTATTTTTGTATTGGGTTCCAGGTGATGTTCCTGGCTTCCTCTAATCATGATCTTATCCTTGATAGTTGCATGACAATGAAAGCTTAAATCTAACAAACAGTATTTTTTTCAATGTTAAATATAATATGAGCTGAAAGTGCTAATTTCTATGGCACATAGGCTCTTAGCCAAGTTGGACATTACAGATTCCCCTTGAGGCTGAGTATCTATCATTTCTGTTGTTTTCTCCAACTTGGCACAAGCTCATTTGGGAAGAGGGAATCTCAATTAAGAAAATGCCTCCGTAAAGTAGCCAGTAGGCAAGTCTGTGTGGTATCTTCCTGATTAACTGTTGATACTATAGATTCCCGACAGTACTATCTCTGGGAGGTGGCCCTGAATTGCATGAGAAAGCAAGATGAGCCAACCACCACAATCAAACCAGAAAGGGAGTCCTCCTCCATGATCTCTATTTACTATCCTGACTCCAGATCCCTAGCTGCATGAAGTTCCCTCCTTGACTGACATCAATGGTGGATTGTGATCTGGAGCTTCTAAGATGAAGTCAACTTTTTTCCAATCCCTAAGTTGATTTTAGTCAGTGTTTTATCATACTAGAAAGCTAATCAGGACACTTAGTCTAAATTAAAACAAAGGTCTTGTTACCTACCTCATTTGTGTTCAACATTACACCCAGATTTCAGGGCATTCTTTTTCATACCTATAAACATACATGTAATATTTTTATCTGTCTGAATACATTCTTTTATGTCCTTTATGGAAGTTAACTGAAATGAAATCCAGTTCTCAGTGCCAATCTTTGAAGAGAAAGTGGCTGATAGCAGTGTACCAGGGTCACTGGAAATCTGCCTTCACCATCATCTCATATTCCCAGTTGCCTTAGCTTACCATAAATATACATGGCTTGGGATTTTGAGAATATTACATCAAGCAGATTCCCAGGCCTTATTTCACATTTTGTTTTTCCATCCAGAATGAGATACAATGCTAAAGTTTGGCTTTTACATTATTGCCTTAAATTTCTCTAGATGTATGCCACATAGTCCAGGGTATTAAGCATTATTCACTTGACTTTAATCTTAATTTGGAATATATTTTTGATCTAGCACATATTTTGCATTCAAGAGCATAAAAATGATCATAGATGTAAGAAGTCCAAACAATGAATTAGCATATCTTCCACAACAAGACACTTAATGATCTTAACCATTCCCTTGTTATTTATAATAGACCTTAGCTATCTACTAATCATATCTATCTATTTTCAGTCATTTTAGTTATAACCAAATTTCATAGGGTTATAATAGTTTTTAGACATATACATAAAAAGTGATTATTTTCCTGTCTTAATTTACAAATCATCACTTCTGAAGATAGTGTACCTAATAATGAATAAAATTTGGGCCAACACTCATCTCTTAGCAAGGGAACCCCCTATTTAGTAGATCCAGGCTGGTAATTTTCATGCATGTTTTCTGAGTGCAGGAAGGAAACCCAACAGCATTCTTTACATTTATTAAACTTGTGATAAGTGAATAAACTAAATGCATATGTGAAGAAAATGAATGGTAGTGGGAGAAGCTTGCTTCCTATCAACAAGAAAGCTATAATCTCAGCGTGCCTTGCCTAGTAAAACAAGTTGTCTATCATGGCTCAAGGTGTGGACAAGACTGGATAATTACTTTCTGGGGAAATTTAGATTTAAGGAGATGAAAGGATTACCCGTAGAGATAAATGTCATGAGTCCATCATTAATTCATCATACATTGCTGTGGTAGAAAAGTTTGAGCTGAGCTATCCTATTCTTTCAATGTTTACACCATTTTATTTATGAAAATTAATACATTTCCTCATTCAGTTTTTTATTGGCATAATTTAATGTACAAAGAACTGGATTTCATAGGGTCTTTTTTTTTTTCATTTATTAACATTGAAATAGAATTATTTCTCTTTCCCTCTTCCCTTCCTCTCCTTCCCCTTCTTAAAATTTACCCCAAGTTAGTAGCCTCTTTTTTTCTTTATTATTCTTTTTCTCACTCTCTTTCTTTCTCTCTCACATGCACATTCACACACACACACACACAGAGACAATGTGTGCTTATGGTGCACATAACACAAAGACACACACACATACACACACACAATGTGTGCTTATGTGCACATAACACAAAGACACACACACACACACACAAAATGTGTGTTTATGTGTACATAACACAAACACACACACACACCATACTGACTCCCATTTTTTTGTTGTTTATGTATAAATGGTTTCAAGACGTCCACTCTACACTGGACAGCCCTTATCCCTGGGAGAGGCTAATTTTTCTCTAAGTAGTCATTATTGCCTTGAGTTCCTTGTCTAGGAATAAAGCCCCTGGAAATATATGTTTTTCACACTATCATGTTCATTAATATTGCAATTAACCCGGTTTTGTTTGAGGAGTCACTCTGTAAGCGACTCAGTGGGTAAAAGCACTTGACATGCAAGAACAAGGACAAAAGTTCAAAGTAAACTTCTTTGTATTCTGTTTCCTACAATATTTCCACCTCTTCTTCCAGAAAGGTCTGGGCCATGTGAGAACTATGTGTGCTGTAGATGTGTCCACTGGGACTGGACTCCTTGTGATCTGTTGATCTCTGTGTTGTGTCCAGTTGTGGTTTTCTGTGATGGCTTCCATTTGCTGTATAGAGGGGTTTCTTTGATGAGTGGTGGTAGCTACAATTACCTGTGAGTATAAGGATCCAATATTGACTGGAGTAAGGAATTGTTCTGGTCTTGCAGAATGACAGTTGACATTTCTTTTCCTAGGCTCACAAGCTCACTAGCCCCAAGAAGCTGCCTAGTGTTCTAATACAAGGCATAATTTCTCCCCTGTTGAGTGGGCTTTAAGTCAAGTTAGGTAGCTGTTTGTTGGCACTGACATGTAAGTGCCTCTTATTGCACCTTTATGCTTGCTCATGGTGCCGTGTTGGCAATTGTCATGATTTATAGGTGTTGCACCTGGGTCAGACTGTTTAATTGTTTTGCTGTCTTGGAACTTTGTATAATATTTTCTATTAATCCACTTGGGCAGATGGCTCCCCAGAAGAACTGAAAACTAGCAAAAAGCCTACTACCAGGTATGAGAAACCTTCTTTAGACTGATTGTTCATGCTGGTCCAAGTAATTCCCAAACCATAGGGTATAGATATAGCTCTTGGTTGACATTTATGGACTGAGGGTGGGCCCCTATTGTAGAAGACGCCACCCATAAAGGACACAGGACCCAAATAAGTCAAATGGGATCTCACATTTAAGGTTTTTTTTTTCCTGGGGTTTAGTTTTCATAGGGGACATTTTAACATAAGCAAGTTTAAGAGAAAAAATTAAAGCAAATAAGAAGATATATGAAAAGTATTCATTGTAATTTGTAAATGATGAACATTTGGACTCTATATTAATTTCTCTTGTGAAATTGCTCCCCCTTATTATTATTATCTTACTCTTTTTATTTTCCCAGCCTGGTTTATAATAAAATTTAACACTTATGAAACAAAAGTTCAGTGTTCTATAAATGATTTTGAACCTGACCAACTAAGTTTTTCAGAAATCAGAAATATTTCTTTAGACATTCTGAGAGACTGGCTGTGCTCTCTCAAAACTAATTTTTTTAGGGGGAAATTAAACAATAAAAAATCACCCTTCCAAATAAATGATAATCCCCAATATTTTTATTATAATCTAATCAAATTCTAACAAAAAAACTTTCACTTCAAGGTCATGTAAATTGAAAATTTGAACATTGTGTGGCATAGGTGCTATTTCCATATAAAAGAAAGAAAGAAAGAAAGAAAGAAAGAAAGAAAGAAAGAAAGGAAGAAAGAAAGGAAGAAAGAAAAGGAAAAAACAGAAAAAAAATAAGATGGACTTTTTCAAAATTACCTGAAATGTTTTTTAGAAATGCCTCTTTTTATATGCCAGCAGTTATTGATGATGTGCTTTGTTTTTGGTTAATCAGGTCTAAGTCTTATATCTGAGCCTGTTATTATTCTTTTAATGAACTTATGTTTTTTTTCTATCAGTCCCATATGGTTGTTTAATGGTGAGCTTCAGTTAGATAGCAGATGGTTTGGCTAGAAGTTCTCTATATAAGCAACATTCAAATAAAGACAAAAAAGGTAATCTTTACTTTTCAGATTCATAATATGTGGAACAAGAAAAGAGGACACTAATGATATTCATAATTGAGCTGGGACAATAACTCAATGCTGAGTTTATTTGAAGCATAAGCCTGAGGACTTGGGAGTTCAAATCCCCAGTACCAAGCAAAAAGCCAGGCATGGTTGAACATACTTATAATCCTACCATTAAGAGAAGACGTAGAGGTAGATAGATCCTGAAAGTTTGCTGCATGGCCAGCCTTACTAAAATAAAGAATAATTTCAATGAGTAACTCTGCCTTACAGAATAAGTTAATAAACCACCAGAAAAAAATACCTATGTCTTCTTTTGGTCTCTGAATATTTATGCATCATTGCACATACCTACACATACATGTGTATGTGTCCCACAGATCCACCCCACCCCTAAATTTCAAAATATATAATCTCAGACATGGTACTAATTTCAATGTGCAAATAGGTGAAAAGTATTTTCTGCTGGCTTCATTTGCACAGCTATTAACTTCAAGCATAACTAGGTATTAGTTAGTTGGACAAGGTCCAATAAAATACTGATTCAAAAATGGCTAGCTCTAGGGAAAAGCAACAGCTTCAGAATTGATGCTTAGTTTTGCCATAATTTTTAATAAGACATTTGAATTCCACCTTCAAGGTAGATTGTATCTTATATTTGAAGAAGAGGGGAATAGATTTCATAGACGTTTTCAAATATAAAACCAATATTCTAATCTAGAAGAACATATTAAGAGATAATAAGGAAGTAAGTATTTGGTGCATAATAATGAAAGACAGTTTTTCTTTTGAATGGCATTCCTATATTTGAATAGCTTACATGCTATGGGAGAATATCAATGAAACAACCTAAAACACAGAGGGCAGTGTTTCCCCCCCAAACCCCCAGTAATCATTTCACAATGAGTGAATGAATATTGGAACTTCAGGCATTCACATTCATGTGTCTGACCCTTTGAGATAGTGATATATAAAGGTTGCTAAAACTCCTCTTTCAAGTACAACCTGTGATTATCACATTACTGACAACATCTCCCCCCACCCCTTAATTTAATTTTTAAAACTAGGTTCTTTAAAAATTGTCATATATAATTAGTTTATTGAATGTGGGAGTCGGGATCAGCCATGGCATGAGTATAGATATCGGGGACAATAGTCAGTAGTTAATCCTGTCTCTTTCTGAGTGATGAAGCCCATGTCCTCAGGCTGAGCAAGACCTCATTGAACATGACTTTCACATTCCCTTACCATTTGGCTATCCTCAAGAACTTTGATGAAAAGTTTTAACTAAACTAATCTCCAGATCTCAGAAGTGTTGGGATATTATGAAAAAAGTTTACATTGTACCATAGGATGAATCAGTTTGGGAGAAGCCTTATCCAAATTAGACCTCACAGTAGATCAGAATACCACAAGAGAAAAACAAGCGGCCACCAGCCTGCACAAAGCACAGATGCATAGATGAAGAATTGTTAAAGATGAGGAGAGAAAAGCCTGGCTTCCTCTGAGCAGGTATGACAGAGAAAACTTGGATATGAAGGGATGAGACAGCAAAATTAGGTAGAGACTGCAAAGAGCAGTCATTTAACCGTGTCTCCTTAAATGACGGATTGATTAAATTGAATTGTACAACTTGTTTTGATAAAGAGCCATCATTCAAATACAAGTACAGGAGAGGAGGATGCTTAGAAAACTTGTCATTATTTGTTAAGGTAAGTTTTTTGAAAAATAATCATATTGAGTTTGGGTTTATGGTTGATGACTCTCAGTATGTATATTTAAATACAAGTGGTATTATTTGTGGGACACAGCTACTTGGAACACAGTAAATAACCAATGATTAATGGAATCAAAAACTCAGTTTGAAAAGGAAGAATGTAAAGTACACCCCGTCAGGCTTAAGGTTTTAGAACATCTAGGCAGTTATGATAAAACAATGCCAAGCGATTAATCAATCTAATAAATTAGATTAATGCAGCCAGGCAACTTTTATAATATGGTGGAAATATATTCATTGTCTCCAACACCAAGTATCTTTTACCAGTAATTGTTCTTAATAATCTAAATAAGTGAATTAGCCATTCTATTCTTCCTGCATGTGAATTTTCTTGGCTTATTTAGTTTCTCCCTGTATGCTAGGACTTTATTTCTGAAAGGGTTCTACCCTATGTCCTGACTTTGTTGGTGGCCATCTAAAAGGGTGTTCCCGTGGTGCACTTTTCCCTATAAAATATGTATCACTTCTGTTATCTCGTGCTTTCCCCTCCTTCATCTTAACAGTACAAATATGTTTGATGATAATCACACTGAGATTGTGACCTTGATGGGCCTGTTTAAATTACACTTTATCTCTTCCATAAATTTTTCACTTAGTTTGTCTGTACATTTATCTTAATTAGCTTGCATTTCCTTCCCTTTAGTATATCTCTATCAGTCTTTGCTGTGACCAGGACAAATAGTGGATAAAAATGTTATTTTAAGCAAGTATGAGTCAGATAACTGCAGTTTAGGAAAACTGGGTCTCTCCTCCTTGAGAGTCCAAGGACCAGCAAAGGACAAAGTTATTAGAGTGAGTCTTATTCCTACCTGGGTGGTAAGGAAGGCAAGCATGAAAGTTACTCCTAAAGTTTGTTTTACCATCAAATAAATCATTTTAATATGAAGATGCCAAATCAAGTGCTTGTGTAATTTATTTTAGTAATAGTCACATATTTATGGGTATCCTATTGATTTTGTGAAAATGGTACTTATGTGAGTGGTTTGGGAGCTAGACTTATGATAATTCTATCAGGCAGAAATCTGAGAAGAGCGTGAACAGTTTCTGTTTTAGCTAAGCAAAAAATAATCTGACATGCAAGAGTGCTTGCTTTTCCTGTTACTCTGTTTTCATAAAAACAGTGTTATTCAGCTGAGATAAAAAGCTGTTTTCTTCAGTGCATTTGAAAACTCTTGTGAAGTTAGTTTTATACCAAGCTGTAAGAGATATGTTGTCTATAGGGGACCACTGGAGAGTGAGAGGTGCCAATATGCTTAGACATTCACATACGTTTATAACACTTTTCTCAATGTATATAATTTTTGCTGAAATCCTATTTTATTTCTCTGTAACCTCCTACGTGATTTGTCAAGCATCTTGACTCTCCTGCTTTATAAGATTGCTGAAGAAATATTATTTTCCTTGTTACTATAAATTGTGAGTCTGTAAGTTTCATAAATCTTTCCTTTTCAGCAAAATGAAACTGTAGTTGACTAAATCCAGTTAAGGCCATTGTCAGTTAAAAGATTATGAGATAACACAAAAGAAACATATCTATAAGTTTATCAGAGACATCGATTCAAATAGCAAACTAAGATCCCAGAATGCTTTTTTTTTAAAAAAAAAATCACCTTTTTTCAAAGCATCATAGAATATTGAAAGAAATGTCACTCAAGTTATTTTGTTTTGCAATATATTTTTATTTATTTGTTGAGTTCATATTTGTAGGCAATATATTTTGATCCCATTCTAATCCTACAATCCTACTACCTTACTATGTCTTCCTATAGATTTCCCACACACACTGTCCACTCATCTCCTTGTAAACTTGCTTTTAACCCACTGAGTCAAATTACTACTGCCAATATAAGGATGAGGATAGGGCCATCCACTGGAGCATGGGCAATCTACTAAGGTCTACACCCCTGAAAAAAACTGATGTCTTCTTCTACTCCATTAATCATCTACAAGTAGCTCCTAAGCTAAAGGAAAAGTTTCCCCATCTGTGTGGACTTTCTGACTGACTTATCACTTATAATTCTTGTATATGTAACCACAGGGGCCTTAGTATTTCCAGAGGACACTGATTTGCTAGAGTCTTCTCAGACATCTGGCTTTTATAGTGTTCTTCATTCTTGAACATTAGAAGAAGGGAATATGATGATATAGATGCCTCATTAAAGCTAAACGGCCAACAATAATTTATTCTTTATCAGTTATGAATCTCTGTGTTGAATGTCTTTGACTCCTAAAAGAAGCTTCTTCAATGACAGTTAATAGCTATGCTTATCTAAGGATATAAAGATGAGTACTTAGGGGACACTTTAATACTATGTTCACTTAGAAATATAGGAGTAGTAGATTCATTCTCTATAGAGCCTATAACTTCCCCAACCATGGTTATTTACAGTACCAGATCTGAGTTCATTCCCTTTGAGCAGGCCTTAAACCTAATCAGAAAGTATTCATAACCCCTATAATAGCAATCCTGCTATTACACTAATAGATATGTCCAACCAGGCTAATCCTTGTACCTTACAGCTTCCAAAGATGGGAAAAACTACTTATGAGTTTCCCCCTGATCACTTGCATAGCAATCCATGATTAAAGTCAGCCAGTATGATCGAAACAAAGAAATCAGGAAAGTATCCTAATCAGGTGTATAGTGTTTTAAACAATAGTATGGTGAGTATCAATACTGGCAAAAATAGCCTGTATTGTTTTGGGATCTATGAGACCTTTTGCTTACCAACTTGAAGGATGCCATATCTAGAATGTGGATTTTTTGTTTAGTATCCTGTGGCACATACAAGGAGCAGCATTAATCACTTACGTCCACTGTGGAGGGTTATATTAATGCAAATTGTGTGTGTGTTCAAAACTTCCAAGTATGTATATATATGGAGTTTATAAAATACCCTAGTTTATATTTATAAAATAGTAAGTTCCTACATAGGTAACACAGACTCAGAAGGTTATCTGTCATACATTCTCTTTTATATGTGGACTATGGTTTCAAACAGTAGTCTATTTACTTAAATTTGGTACCTGTTTAAGCCAAGACATTAGAAAGGGTTCATCAAGGGTAAGGATTTTTTTTTTAAGTAGTAGAATACAGGTGAAGGGAGCATTGGGCATAATGGAGATACTAAAAATGGAGGAGGTATGAAGTTAGGCAGAGGACAAAGTAGGGGAGAGGGATAGTGATCATCCAATTTCTTTAGTTTTCCAATTTAGAAAGTGAAATTCAAGGATCTCACAGTGCTTGCCCTGAGCCATTGGATGAGAGTAAAATCAAGTGTAGTTTGCTTGGCCAGTGTCTCTTCATCTGTGTGTTTTGTGTGCTTTCCTTTGGGTTTATTTTCTGTTTGGTTATCCATGTCTTCTTGTTTGTTTGTTTTATTTATCTTATTCTTTTGTTTTTGTTTTTGTTTTTTTTAGATGCTTGTTTGAGAGACAGAAAAGGTGGGGATTCACATAGGAAGGGTTGGGCAAGGATCTTCTAGAAGTTGAAGGAGGCAAATTGTAATCAACATACTGTATGAAAATAATGTTTTCAGTAATAGAAAAGAATATTAAACCCCATGACCATAAAGTTCTTATGAGATAAATTTACCCCCAAATATAAACAAGACACACTGAGAACTCATCCCTATATTAAAGCATAAGCCTGTTTATACACACCTTGATAATATTTTCTTAATCTACATCATTTTTATTCAGCTCCTATTGCTAGGCGAGTGTGATAAGGTGGCGGCCTTCTTATCTCTGTCTTCTTAATACCCTCTGCACTATGCCTGGGGACCAAAGATATGATGACTATTTTATCCTTGATCCCTCTGACTTTTCCCTACCTGATAGGCTACTCTGTAATTTGATCAGAGAGCTTTTTGTCTTTTGTCCTAGCTCACCATTTCGGGACTTACGGATTCTGTGAGTCAAGTACTCCAGATTACCCTGAAGTGCATTTAATGTGATAAAATGAACTAAATGTTTTACAAAGAATTTGATGTGCTTGTTTCACTGGAAAAATCCTGTTTTGAGTGCCCAGAGTAAAACATGGCTTCATTTCTAACTGTAAGGTTTCTGTTATTGTTTTGATGTTTTTGTTTGTTTGTTTTGTCTTGTTTTAGAAAAACCTAAGGAAGCCCAAGAATGACGGATGCCTTAGGTGCATCTCAAATATAAATTTAGTAAGGAAAGGGTATTTTAAAGATTACAAAATAGAATTCTGATCACTTTTATTAAAGAACCAAATGTTGGACAAAGATGCCCATTGTGGAGTGATCTTTACCTTTAATGGATGGAATTTAGAGATTCCACATGACAAAGAGCTGCAGCGTCCACTCTGAGGATGCACTTGAATGTGGAGGGAGCTGCTGCAGGAGCTATGGTGATGAGACATCAGAAGTGGAAATTCTTTTTTTTTTTAATTCTTCTTTAATCTTTTTCCACAGTTCAGATTTTATCCCCCTCCTAGTCCACCCTCTGACCTTTCCACATCCCCCACCTTCCCCCAGCCCCCACCCATTTACAAGAGGATGTCCCCAGACCCCATCCCACCAGACTTCCCCACACCCTGGGTCTCTTGAGGGTTGGGTGTGTCTTCTCTGACTGAACCCAGACCTGGTAGTCCTTAGCTGTATCTGTGTTGGGGGGCTCATATCAGCTGGTGTATACTGCCTGGTTGGTGGCTCAGTGTCTGAGACATCCTTGGGGTCCAGGTTAGTTAAGACTGCTGGTCTTCTTATGGGGCTGCCCTCCTCCTCAGCTTCTTCTAGCCTCTCCCCAATTCAACCACAGGGATCACCAGCTTCTTTCCTACCAGTGGAAAGAAGTGGAAATTCTAATACATTAGGAGCACAAGTTAAACATCTCCACTTCCTGTGTTATACAGTCAGGACAATCTGTGAAATCCTGTACCAACAAAACCTACCCTAGAGTTCTGGCATTCAGTTGGTTTTGAATTCTTCCCAGCATTGCAATTCCCTAAGATGACAACTTTTACTCATGTGTTGCAAACAAATTGTGACAGAAAGTTCACTTAAAATTGAGAGAAATGACACCAACAGCCTATAAAAGATCAGTCTCCCCCCACTATGTGCTGACCTGTACCTTACAGTCACCAAGCCAATTTCAGACTTCCTATGTATGCTGTTTTCCTGTGTTATATATTCTTCTCTGGATAAAGCAAAGTCTATTGACTTCATAGGTGTTCTGACACCAGAGCCTGTATCTAAATGTAAGTGAACCTTTGAAAGGAGAAGATAAAGCTGTATGTGTGAGGATCATCTTGCTTTCCTTTGTAGAGCCCCTCTTCCCCCTCAGGGTACCATTCACCCTAATTGTTTCTTCAATGGCTCTAGTGGTTTTAACAATCTTGTGTTGTAGTTTTGTTTGGATTTTCCTGTTTCTATGACAAGGTACTCTCTGACATTTTCTTTATCTTTTTTTTTTCATGTAATTTTCATTTATGTTCTAGTTTCTTTGTTTCTAAGAAGTGGTAAATTGAAAGTTAGCCTATGCTTAAGGCTATTAAGGAATGAAATTATTTTAGTTGTAACATGGAAACATTATTTTTCTGGTTCTAAGCTTCAGTGTGGGAAATAAATGAAAGATGTTAATGTTTACCAGTATATTTTGCTCCTTATTTTTGTTTGATTTTTTTTTAAGAACCAAGGAGCAGTGACTATAATACTGATGTCCCCAGGATAAGAAAGTTCATACTTTAGATATGATCTGGCAATACTTTAACATTCCCCTGTGTGTATATTCACCAGGATTTCAGTTAAAATTTCTTTAGAGCTACATGGCAGGACCCATGGAGCCATAACTCTTTTAAAGCAACTAAAACTAGTAAAAGGGATGATTGAGACTTTTAATATAGCAATCAAAAGTGGCATCATATAGGACAACTGAAAATTGTATGGAAGTAGCAACTATAAATTTATTCATAGTTATTGACAACTTATTGACCATCTAATGGTGAAGAGTTCAAATCACTGGGCTGGTCTAATGAATCTTGCAAAAAAAATACTTTTTCCTCAGTTGATATTTTCTTTTATATGGGATATTTTTAAATTTAAAAAATGAAGTGATATGAAAATCTTTGACTTTAGAAATAAATTAACTCAACCTAGTGACTTTTGCTACATGTCTATGTCTGTTCCAGCCATAATAGACACAGATAAAAATAAAACAGTTTTGTACAATCCTGGTGTCAGGCCCCTGCATCAGCATCATGCTACCTACTCCTGAAAGGAAAGAGAAACAAACCAAACAAACAAACAAAAAAAATAAGACCTTAAATAGAAGTAGCAGTTGCATATTTAGTTTCAAGTCCTGTCCAGAAATAATCTATCACTTCTATATTTTTTTGCTTTTGTACTGCAAACAAAGCACAGACATAGAAAGAATTCAAAGGAACTATCCTAAAACCACTTGTATTGAGTAACCTTTTTATTTTTACACTGAGAAGTCATCCTTCTACATTTCTTTATCATTTTATTACCTAAATATTATAGCAAGTAGATTAAAGCATTGAAATTAGCCCAAACTTTGTAACGCTCTAAGCAAGGGGTCATCAGCTATGCATTTGTAAAGTAAGGATATTCAGTCTCTATGTTCAGTTGTGTCCGTTTTTAGTTAAAAGTATTCATACAGTTTTCTGCATTCAAAAAATATGAGTGTGTGTGTGTATGTGTCCATACAGACACCATAGAGCATGCGTGGAGGTCAGAGGGCAGCTTCCACTATTAGTTTCTGGTCTTGAATTCAGGTTTTCAGAATTGATGGTAGGTGCCTCCAATCACTGAACCATCTTATCTACTCCAATTTCCTCTAATTCTACTGTTGGTTTAATATTTTTGGTGGATTTAGGGTATGTCTAATATCATCCCGATAGGTAATCTTTATTGTGGAATTTACTTAGGTTGAAACAGCCAGTTAGATAGGCATCTCTCTGCTTTTGACTCCATGGTTGTTTTAATTGACTGTTAATTGACTCAAGAAGACCCAACCTGAATGGGGGTGGGACCATCTCACGGGTGGGGTCTTGTCTTGAAGAAAGCAAACATGGAGAAAGGAGATGAGCACTGGTTTAGCCTTTATCTGCATCCTGACTCTCCCAGACGTGAGCAACATGACACCATGTGTTTCCAGCGTTCCATGTGGAATGAATCTTCTTACAATGTTAGTCAAAATAAATCTTGACAAATTAATAAAAACAACCCTTTTTCTTTGACTTTATAATATAATTACATCACTTATTGCTTCTCTTCCCTTGCTCCAAATCCTCCCATATAGTCTTCCTCACTTTCCTTCAAATTCATGACCTCTCTCTTACTAATTATTACTGAATGTTTATATGAATATACATATATTATCTTACATATAATCTTCTCTGTCTGTATAATGTTACTTATATGTAACAGGACTGACAAAAATATTTAATTATTTGTGTGTGTGTGTGTGTGTGTGTGTGGTATGTGAGTGTGTGTATGCATGTGTGTGGGGTGTGTGTGTATGTATGTGTGGGGTGTGTGTGTATGCATGTGTGGGGTATGTGTGTATGTATGTGTGTGGGGTGTGTGTGTATGTATGTGTGGGGTGTGTGTGTATGCATGTATGGGGTGTGTGTGTATGCATGTGTGTGGGGTATGTGTGTATGTGTGTGTGTGTGCGCGTGTGTGTGGTATGTGAGTGTGTGTGTGTATGCATCTGTGGGGGGTGTGTGTATGCATATGTGGAGTGTGTGTATGCATGTGTAGGGTGTGTGTGTATGCATGTG
>JADRCD010223117.1:34336-52090 GCA_019843815.1 Montemys delectorum
GAGCAGTCTCATATGGGTGCTTGCTTCCTCTGAACTCTGATTCTCTGCAGAGGCTGTCTTCAATGCTGAGCCATCTCTCCATGTCCAGAGCTTTCTTCTTTTCTTTAAGTAGCTTTTTGCCATATATTTGGTCACAGCAATTCCAAACATAGTTGATAAGCCACTATCCTAGTGCCTTCTTCCATGTTCCACCATCCATGGGAATTTACTTGGAGGATAATGGGATCTCCTTGACCACTTCCGTATTCTCTTTCTCACCATTTGACAAAAGAGACCAATGGTTGAATAGACTCAGTTTCAGCTCTTTGAAAATGATGCAATTTGTAGTGTGTGTGGCTTTGTTATTGTTGATTTGTTTTTGTTGGGATGAGGACTATGCTTGGTTGTTCTGTTTTATGTTGCTCACTGCTGTGGAGGAAATGTCTAAGTTCACTAATTTGATGGGAAACGTAGAACAATATTAGTCTACTGCTGGCATATAATACCTACTCATTGGCCGCAATAATCACATTGAAAAGGATTGCCAGCTAATATTTTGGTATGTGGTAATATTGGTGAGACAGGGGGTGCCTCAGTCTTTCTTCTTATCTCTTTATAACACGTTTGTTCTGGATCAAGTCCATTGTTAAAGTAGCTTGTTTTTTTGTTTTTGTTTTTGTTTTTTGTTATTGTTGATTGTTGTTATTTGTCTTACCTTCTTTTGCCAGCTTTTGGGGAGCTTTAGAGACTGACATATCAAAATGTTTCATAGATTGCAAGCCATCAGCTCCATCAGCCTTTTTGGAATCCAAACTGCTGTATTCTTAGCCCATGGCCATGGTCCTCCTGTGTCTGGTTCTTGATGTTACAGCTTTGGTGAGGATGACTGACCCATGCATCTGTCCTCTCTAGCACACTGGCCTAAACTTCCTCACAAGGGTTCTAGGTTTCCAAGAACAGCAGGAGAGGACAAGGGCCTCCAGGAGGGCAGGCATGAGCCCTGCTTGGTTTTCATTTTTGCTTGCCACACTAGTCAAAGTCAGAGGGCTCAGCCCAGGCTCAACGTGGCAGAGGAGTACTTCCCACTGGATAGGCGAAATTGGACCTGATTCACTGAATATTCTGACAGTTTCTCTTTGGCAAGATTCTTAAAATATTTCAAATACTGTCTCTTAAATCCAGTAATTTTGAGAGATTTAGATTTAGATTTTAGTGATTCTAAAATAATGTTTTAGTAGGCAAAAAAATATGGCATTTTGAAATCTGTTTTATTAGTTTGTAACTTTTTTAAAAAAACAATTTTTATAATTTCATTTCCCTGTTCTGTTCCTTGGGTTCTTTGTGGCCACTCTCATAATCTAAATGTTTTTTTATGTAGCCTTACTTTTATTAGTCAACTTGAAATTATATTGTGTTCTCTTAAATTTACATTACTTTTTTTACTATTTTAAGACTTTGTTGTCCTTCATGGTCTTGTTTCTTGGAATTTGTCTGTTTATTCTTCATCTAGGAACTTTCCTCAAATTGTTTACCCTTCGAATTATATTTTATTATTCCTTGCTTTGTAGAATTTAGATTTGGTATTCTGTATGTCCATAATTCCTAAATATTTTAGTGCATTTTGAAAGAAGCGATCACCTGAACAGTGTGGAGAGACATGGTAGCAATTCTAAAGGAAATAGTGAGAAGGGTCTGGGGAGTAGAAGAAGGTGAGTTAACCTTTTTCAATTAAAATATTAAAATCGTACACATGAGGGAAAAACTCCTTTAACAATGCATTGTTTCATGATGTTCTTGTCCTTAAAATTCCACTCCAATACAACTTGGAAAGAAAATATCCTGCATGGCATGAAGAAAATTTTATCTGGGTTATTTTACTCTCTGAGTTACAGGCATAGTTATTTCCTACTCCTCTTTAGGATCAATTATAATCATTTGTAGTTTTACCAGGTAAAAGAAGTAAGAACCTATACACCTGACTCCCAATACCATCTTTTCACGATATGAACTTACAGAGTATATGCACTTTTAAAGAATATTCAGTACGTCTCCTTTAATACAAGTGCTGTGTTGCCAAAGTCATGTTTATTCATTTAAAATTAAGTGACATTTTTCTACACATACCAGGAGAGCATGGCCCATGCTGAATTCAAATTACATATTGCAAGTCTCATGTTTATAGATATTTCCTTAATTACAGAAATTGCCAGGAACCAGTCTTTGATCTAAAGCAAGTCAGGCTGCATTGAATTATAATGTTATTTGCTTCTCTTTCCCCCAAATGACAAGTTTGAGCTATAATGTAATCTAATAATGTGATGCGGAGTGCCAGATCAAATGGAATATGACTTGTCTGGCAAGTAGATTTAAAAATAGTGCTGCAACATTCTTATCTTGACAGGAGATCTAAAATGTCTTCCAGCCAACCAAGTTGTCTTAGTTATATCTATATTTACAGGTTTGCATCAAAATATTTGCTGGAGACGAAAGACAAAATCTCAATGGAATATTACTGAAGTATGACAATAATTTTGCAAGAAACAAATCCTAGGAAAATTCAGTATACACTTTTTGTCCATTTGAAACATGCATTGATCAACTATTTTCAAATCAGTATTTGTCAACTCAATGTAATTATGGCATGCTAATATTAGAGGTGGGCACATGTATATTGGGATGAGGAAAAACACATTACTATTATGAAGAGCTGGCCCTTTCCCTTATGTCACTGTCATTTTGGTTACCAAGGAAAATAGATATTTATGAAGTCAATGTCTCTTCTCTCAGTAGCAACAAAAGTATTGGAGTTTACCCAGAATGGGTGGAACTGCAGATTATGAAAATGCTCCAAGGGCTCATTTTGCTTGACAGTAAGAGAAGTTCATGACTCATTGTAAAGTCAAATGTATTGGCAAGAAATTAATGCAAAGCAGGTTGGTTATAAGCTAGGATACAGATATTCACTTTAGTCTGGTAACACACTCTCAGTAATATGGGCTCTTTCTTTATTCATATTAATTCATATTAAATTTTTCTGCATAGCGACATTCGCAGAATTCTGCATTTCTCCCTGGAGAAGATGTCATAGATTTATTTATATACTACTGATGATTGTTTTCTCTATCTGTAAATCAGAACATTAATATAAATATCACCAAGTTCTTTAGAGGATGCTAGCCAGAACAGAGCACTTGAAGCTTTATATCTTGGCTTATTTTCCATTTAGAAATTTTTTATCATGAAGACAGGCTTATCATGATAGTCTAGTTTTGAAAAAAGGATGGTCCTGGATGACACATTTAAGAATTTTTTACCTTTAATACATCATAGTTTCAGATGTAACTCCAGTGTGAGAAGAAATCAGTTAGTTATAATATTAAGGAAAGTACTAAATTCTGCTTTCACAAATTCTGTTTTAATGTACCAATACTTTATTTTGAGCACCATCACCATTATAATCTCTTCCTCTGGCTCAAGTTCGTCTTCTGTTGCATCACGGCCTTGATGTAGTCAGCAGAGCTCAATTATCAATTGATAAAGTCACCTGTCTCATTTCATCCATTGCATCAATTCACACTAATAATAAGCTTCTCTTGTATACTTTCTGCTTTAAGAAATCCTGTGTGTGGAAAAGATAATTCTGGGTATGAGTGACAAAATAGGGTGCAAATCAAGAAATCTTTTGCTGCTGCAATGAGTAAAGTTCAGGAGAGGCAAAATTAATCTATAATAAAATGTCAGTTATTACTAACTGCGTCAGAGGTCAGGAAAGCCAGGAAGATATGGGATAGAAATGGCATTCTGTGGAGATATTCTAGATTATTCTATTTTAGGACATAAATTCAGTTTGGAGGTGAGCAAGATGAACTCCTCTTGTGAGTAACTCACCTTACTCAACTTGTAAGAAGTTGTTCTATCACTTGACACACATCTAAAGTGAATAGAATCTTAGGGGAGGAATTATATCCTCAGATTAGTCTGTAGGTACATGTATGGGGCATTTTCTTAACTACTAATTTATGCAGGAGGGCTCAGACCACTGTTGGCAGTTACTGGGACAAGTAAGCTACTATGAGAAAGAAAACCGACCAAGCCAGGGGAAGAAAGCCAGTTAGGAGCATTCTTCTGTTGGTCTCTGCTTCTGTTCTGGCCTCCATTTTCCTACCTTGAGTGCCTGCCTCCTGCTCTAACTTCTTTGTAAGACTCTGGCAAGCCTTAGCTTACCAGGGACTCCCTGAGTTAACAACAGAGAGTAGGGAATTGATGCAAAAAGCGAAAGGAATTTATTGTCCCAACATGTTGGGGTTGCCCTGCACATGGGGAGAGAGAAAGACCCCATGCAGCCAGTCCATTGAGCTTTCATACAGTTCTCCAGGCAGCAGCCATTAGGCACAAAGTAGTTGACAGAACAGTGTGACTTTTAAACTGATTGGTCTTGAGGGAATGAGGTAGGTGGCCAAAGGTCATGGAATGCATCTACCAACTACCTGCAGGTGGCTGGTAGTAGGTCCCTCCTCCCTGTGGTCGGAGGAATATAATTAGCCCCTCCCTTCCAGAGGGGAGGGGTGCCTATGTTCTTTATGACCTTTCTCTCTCAGGAGGGGATGGATCTGGTAGAATTTTCCAATGTTTCTGAGTAGACCTCTTCACCTTCAGTTATAAACTCTTACCTAAAAGTGCGAATTGAATTAAATCCTTCTTTCCCTGAGTTGCATTTTGATAATGTCTTGATACAGTAACAGAAAGAAAACTAAAACATAAATTGTTACCAAAGAATATGGCAGAGTTTTTGGTGATATATCTGCTCATGGACCTGTATGTGTGTGTTCTTGTCAGTTTGTTGTTGCTGCTTGAGAATTGTGAAAGTGCTTGGAACTTTGAGCTGGAAAATCATTGAGTCTTTGGCCTTTAATAAGCTCTTTGTGGGGAAGGGAACTAGGAAGTTAGTGTTGAGAGAAATGTAGGTGATGGAGGAATAGCTGTAAGATTTCAAAAGGAAGCAGACACTAACAGGGATGCTCAGGTGGTAATCTGGATTTAGAATTTGTTAATCCTTTATGTGATTGTATCAATTGTTGCTGGTTAACTAGAGCTGAAAAAAAATCAATGAGCTCTGATCAGTAAGAAACCAGCATCATTGAAGTGAAATATGAAAATTTTTTCCTCAGGGTTATCACACAGTATCTATTGTGGTCTAGAAGGAGCCTAGGTTATTTGTTAATCTGACAGCTGAACTCAAGTAATGTGTAAGACTCTTCCTCACTGTAGTGGTTTTGGTGGCAAGAAGTTAAAGTGGTCATGGAAATCAGTTGAGAGTTGGTAGTATAAGAGATCAGGAGAGGTCATTGGACAAGTCACAGGTTTAGTTGCAGTACAGAATCCTGGATATTGGAGATGACAGAACCATTGATGGGATGTTTGCCAAGAAAAGGGCAATTGTGTGGCAGATAATGACTGAGACAAAAAAAAAAAAAGGAAAAGTTATAGTTTCAATAACATTTTAAATTTTAATTTTATTTATTTATATATATATATATATTTTTAATTTTAGACAGGAGTTCCCTTTGTAGCTCTGGCTGTCTTAGAACTCACTCTGTGGACCAGGCTGGTCTTGAACTGTCAGAAACTCACCTGATTCTGCCTCTCAAGTTCTGTAATGAAAGGTATGTGTGTTCAAATTGATGAGGCCCAATGTGTATGGTACCATCCCTGAACGCTTAGGCCTGGGCTACTTAAGAAAGAAAGGTGAACAAGCCAAGAGAAGCAAACCAGTATGCAGCATTCTGTCACAATATTTCATTTCCTGCTTCAGGTTTTCCTGCCTTGCTTTGACAATAGACAGTAAAATGTAAACTCAAAAATACCCTTTATCCTAGAAGTTGTTTTTGGACAACATTTTATCATAGCTATAGATAGCTATATCTGAAACAACAACCATAGATAGCAAAAGAGTGTAGCCAATAACGTCTTAAAATAAGAATTTATGTTTACTTTCCTGGGGACCTATTGATGGGAGGCAGGGAGTGCTTAAAAATTAGATCTATATTTTATAGATCTTGAGGGCATACTAAGTTTTTACATTCACACTAAATTCTATGGCAGTGGTTCTCAACCTTCCTAATGCTGTGACACTTTAATACAATTTCTGCTGTTGTGGCAACCTCACCCATAAAATTATTTTAGTTGCTATTTTGTAAGTGTTATTTTGCTATTGTTATAAATCATAATGCAAATATATGTTTTTCTATAGTCTCATACAATCCATGTGAAAGTGCCATTCAACCTCCTAAAGGTGTTGAAATCCAGAGGTTGAAAACTGCTGTTTACAGGAATATTTTGTTGCCAAGTGAGGTGGTCTTCAGGAGAATATTTTAGAAGAATGTACACATGCATACACACGTGTGTACAACAAATATAGTGATGATGAACCTGAGAGGCCAGAAAGTGCATATCAGTAATTTGTGCCAACTTTCATGATGATTCTGAGTAGAATAATAAACTCAGATCTAGAATATTAGTAAGGAATGGAAGAAATGATTCAATAGTGATATTTCCGACTTCCAGTCTTTTTGAGGTCTGAAATGTGGTAGATGTGGATATTGTCTTTTCAGATAAAAAAAAAATTGAGGCAGAATCTGTTTGTAGAGTATAGAATAAAGACTTTTTTTGTTTGTTTGTTTTTTGTTTTTTGTTTTTCTGAGACAGCCCTGGCTGTCGTGGAACTCACTCTGTAGACCAGGCTGACCTCCGACTCAGAAATTCACCTACCTCTTCATCCCAATTGCTGGGATTAAAGGTGTGCTCCACCACTGCCCCGGCAAATACTTTTAAAATCAAGATTTATATGTAGATAGATAGATAGATAGATAGATAGATAGATAGATAGATAGATAGACAATAGATAGATAGATATAATTGTATATATGAAGAATTCAGTGTGGGAAGTAGGAATAAGATATAAAATAAAATATTAAATAACATTTTCAGTGAGAAAATTTGCCTCCTCAGTTATAAAAATAGGAGTTATTTGTTTAAAAATTATGGCTAAAGTTGGAGTTTTATGTGCTAGTTATGCCCAATTGATTGACTTGTGAAGGGTTGCCTGGTACCTGAGGTGCCAGGTTGGTGACCTTAGTTTGGCAGATGAAAGGTCATACGGAGAGCCTGGATCAATGCAATGGATGTGTTCCTTTCTTTACTCCTCACCTGTCTTTGCTGTATCTCTCTTTTTGCTAGCTTCAGCTCTCATGGCACTACAATGTTCTGCTTCTTCACTGTCTTCAAACAGAGTCAACATTCCAAGGATTGAAACCTCTAAAACAACTTGTCTCTCCTTTAAACTGTTCCTCTCAGTTAGTTATGTTAGCTTAAAATCTTGATTAGTCTTGATAGATGGATTAAGCTGAGTGTAGACAGAGAAGTGAAGTTAAGAGGGAGAGCAGAGTTACCAGAAGCTGAGAACTGGCTCTGGGAAAGGGAGAATCTCAGAGAAGATACTAGAATGGAGGTCAGTGGAGCAGGAGGAAAACAATAATGAATCCCTCTGAGAGATTCCAGCAAAGGAAGTTTGCAAGCATGAACTGCATCGGGTGCTTCCGGAAGGAAAGGACAATGATGTCATTGAATCTAGCTTTGGATTTGGTAGTGTGCAGTCACTGGTGACCTTGACAAGATTGGTTTTGATTAAATAATGGAGACCGAATTTTACTTTGTACAGGCTTCAGAGAAAATGATTAGGTCTGGAATGATGCGAAATGAAAGGACAGGAATATGCTGCTAAATGTAGCGTTGAAAAAGAAGCTACTGTCAGGCAAATCCTGAGCTAAATCCTGGAAGGAAATCAGGGAGGCATTCCGCGTTGCAGGTTCAGAGCTGTAATCCCCCAGGGAAAGCTTACGGTTGATGCATGGATCCACTAGCTTGGGTTCACAAAAATACAGAGTAGAAAGGAGAGTAGGAAAGAACACAGCAGAAGTTGGAGCGTTTCAGCACTCCTGTGTTCTCATTTCATTATTTAAAGTTTATGAGATATTGTTGTATAAATGTGCTTTAGAAACAGCAAAGAGGAACATTTATGTTTGTTGTTTCCTTGTTCATTATTACGGAGTTAAAAGCTGCTTTTATACTGCTGTGTATCAAATGTAGAGCTCCTTCCTAAATCGTTACTTGAGCCACCAACCCACTGTATTAGCCAACATGTTTTAGAGGATCAGAACCAGTAGGATGCAGATGTAATTATGAGAGGCGATTTCTTATCTCGGCTTACACAGTCAGGGGCTTGATACCTTCACAATGGCCCTGGGCAGACTGCAGAGAAAGAGAAAACAGCAGCCACTCAGACCAGGATGCAGGGAAAGACTTATGAGCCCCAGTCAAAGAGGAATCCATGAAGCAGCCACAGTCAAAGGTTAAAGGTTTGTGCAAATCCGTGTTCAATGCTGAGGAATCTGGAGTCTGGTATCTATGAACAATGACAAAAGCAAACAACACACTCATAGCCTGAGAATGTTGCTTAGTGTTAGAGTGATTTTTTAACATGCATAAGGCTCTAGGTTCAACTTGTAACATTACAAACAAACAGACCAATAAACAAACAAACAAACAGTGAAAAACAATGAATGTGGTGGTTTGAATATACTTGACCCAAAGGGAGTGAGTGGTACTATTGAGAGGTATGGACTTGCAGGAAGTTATCTCTCTGTGTGGGTGGCAGGGGACGGAGAGGCTTGAGAGCCTCCTCCTAGCTCCTTGCAAGACAGTCTTCGCTTGTTGACCTTCAGATCAAGACGTAGAACTCTCAGAACTCCAACGCCATGCCTGCCAGGACACTGGCTTGCTGTTGCCATGATGATAATGGGCTAAACCTCAGAGCCTATAAGCCAGCTCCAATTAAATGTTGTCCTTTATGAAAGTTGCCTTGGTCATGGTGTCTCTGAACGGAAATGGAAAGCCTAACGAACACAGTGAAAAACAACAACAAAACACAAAACACAGCAGTAGCAGTAGCAACAAAAAAATAAGAACTGATAGTATAGCAACGATTGTTTCCCCCTTCTGTTTCTATTTGGGCTAGCAGGTTTCCTGCTTATTTAAATTTGCTTCGCTTTCATCTGGGGTACCTGCCTCAGTTCACTGATCAGTATGATGACTACCCATGAAACTATGTGGAAAGAAAGCACAGGTGGCTTTATTGTTTTCAATTGAAAGTAGAATTGAATTTTCCTGAGCAGAGTCATTAGTAGGTGATTTTTAACACGTGAAATACCAGATATGATAGTTATATTTTAGAAAAAGAAAGTAGAACAATGGTTAGGTTTCCTGTATATCTCCTTTAGTAAAAAAAAAATGACAATAATAATCTCTCTGAGTTATTATCTGAATTTACTATGTCATATATGTAGTGTTCGACAGCAAGGTGTATGGGCTCATGTTCGTAATTCTGACATCCATGGAACCTGAGGTAGGAGGATTGTGAGCTTAGATGTAACTTGACTACAAAGTTGAGTTTGAGGCCAGACTGGTTTATGTTGTGGAACATATGGCATATGGTTTATGCCATATGCCCCAAAGCAAATGGCAAGCAAACATTGACCACTCTGAGGAGCAGTGCCCACCCTGCTTCAGCCAACTTGTACTTTCTGTATCATATCCTATAGTACTGTTACATCATCGCTCTATACTTGCACATGTCATTAGTTCTACTTACCGAAACTTATTTTTCTTTTATAATAAAATTTTCTCCTACATTTTAAGGGACTTTAAATGCTCTTTCAAGTACAATTTCTATCACACTTCGGTTTTTAATCTTAATTTCTTCATTTATTTTAGTTTTATTTTTTCTTGTAGAGACGTTAACTGATTTTGAGTCTGGGTCTGACTGCATCTTTATTCAGTTCTTACTTGAAGCAGCTGTCATAGGGTTATCTCTAATAATTTTATATTTGCAGTCTTGGGGCTTAATGACCAGCACATCTAAAAGGTTATTTTTTTTTTAAACATTAATGGCATACTTGTAGACCGGCATATTTTCCAAACAAACTATAAATCTATTTGTTCATTACAGGGGTTTTATTGTCATAATATAATAGACAGTACGCTTTAAAATTAATTGTGCAATTAAGAATTTTAATGTGTCCAATTTTGTGTAACCATCAGCAATATCTAATTTAAGACTCCTTCCACTACCTCACTAATTCAATTCATTGAAGCCAATCTCTCTCAATCAATTCTCACAATTTGTGTCTATACAGATGTCTGTTTCAGACTCACACAAAAATATATGCCATGCAATTGTGAATCATTTCAGTTACTTACAGTAATCTTCCATGGTTAATTCATAGCATAGTGGATATCAACCTTTCCTCCATTTTATTTGTAGGAATGATAATCCTACTTTGAATACAGCACTTTTTATGTATTCATTTAACAACATTTTGGTGACATATTTATTATGGACTTATAAAGTTGTAAGATGTCAGTTTCATATTTTAAGTGTTTATGGACATAAATATTGTACTTATCTTTTAATTCTTTGTAAGTTATTATTTTGTGTGGTATGATTTAGCTGTCTAATTTTATAATTAAAAATCTGCATACCCATTTGTATCAGTACCATTTCTTAGTTATTATTATTTTGCCTTAGAAATATTTAAGCTCTTTTGTCTAAATCAATTCAATATAGATATGTAAGATTATAACACCACTGGCATATGCACAGGCATATCTGCAATCATGTACCAACTTACACCAATAATTTAATGTTTTATTGATTTTGCCTTGTACTATCCCTCCAATTTTGTTCTATTTCAAGAGGCATTGAATCAATTTGCTTACTTTATGTTTCCATGTGAATTTTTCCAAACTGAAACCGATTCTTCTTTCACACAATACCTTCCACACAACCACATTTTCTTCTACCTTTACCCTTTCTATCTACCCACTAATCCCCTCTCCCTTAGTTCTGCACCCCTTCCCTTGTCTCTTTCTGAATAAAAAAGAAGCCTAGAAGGTATTGTTATGATTTACACTCAATGTATATATCACTTTGGGCAGTGCTACATCCTTGCTCCAATTAAGCTTTCTAATATATAAACACAGGGTATCTACTTATTTAGGTATTTAACAATCAAAATTACTTATAGCTTTTATTGTACGAATCTTTTTCTGCCTTGATTATTCTATATTTTCTTTTCTACTTGATATTATTTAGATACAATATCTTGTTTATATTATAGTTATGTGGTACATTAAGATGTTTCATGATATTACACAGCTTTTGTAAGTCTTATTCAATTTCTTCATTATTTCTAAATTTTGCTCCTTACATTGGAATACTATCAATTGGCTTTTATTCATCTTCACATGTTTCTTTCCGAATTTTATATTAATGTTTGGGCAACTTCTCTGAATGTTTGGGTTTTGGTTTTACATTTAAATTCCAGAATTATGATTTTATCATTTCTCATAATTTATGTCTGAATAATATTTTCTTTATATGTGAGGTGTGATTTTCCATGCCTTTTTCTATATTATCTTTCTTATTGCTGGATAAGTCCACAATGACAAATTTACAGTTAATACCTCTGCCTGCTCTTCACTTCTGCTCTTGCAAAACCTTGATATGAAGCACAACCGTCTAAGTGCCAGTTCACACAAGTTTTGTCACTTGACCTTTATATTTCCACTATTACATCAAAGCATTTTAGGTTCCTGTTCCGAAGACATCTGCTTCCTCAGCTATACGTTCAAGTGTTTTGCTTAGATTACTGTTTGTTACAGCTGTTATCCATTGGCTTTAAATATTTGTGACTACACATCAGGACAGTGACTTTAGTGCTTGCACAAGCCCCAGTCAGCGTAGAGGAGTGCCACGACAGGGAAGTGGGAGTGGATGGGTTAGTGAGCAGGGGGAGTGGGGATGGGGGGATTTTCAGAGAGGAAATGAGGAAAGGGGATTAAAATTTGAAATGGAAATAAAGAAAATATCTAATAAAAAAAGAGATAAGACAAATCATGTAAACAGGTCTTAAACGCTATTTCATCATCATTAAATATAATTAATTTACATTCACGTATATTCATGTACATTATTTAAAAATATTTGGGTTTGAATATGAATGTTTCCAACAGAGGCTTATTAGGAATGAATGCTTATTATCAAGATAGTGGCAACTATTTTAAAGGCTATGGGTGCCTTAGGGGATGAGACACATCTGTTAGGAGTGAGCAACTAGGGGTGACCTTTTTATGGTTACCTGCCCATTGGTTTTGTCACACTCTCTGCTTCTTGGTGCACTAGATTGGTATCATCCTAGATTAAGTTATTACATTTACCCTCCTTGCCAGGTTAGTCTGTATTGACCTGAAAGTGTGAGTCAAAATGAATCCTTTTCCTTGAAGGTGTTTATTTCATATATTTTGATAATAGCAATTAAAATAATGTTTCGTAAAAATGAGGTGGTTTTGTGCTACATCCTACTATAACGGGTCTCTTAGCCATTTGGCATATGGAAGAAGTTTGGATAAATTTGGAGATGTAGGCAAGAAAATGCCTACATTGTGTTCTCTAAGTGCCACTTAACATGAGATTCTGTTGAACATTTAAGAGAACAGAGTGCTCATAAAAAGATGGATAGAGAAGAAGGGACTCATGAGTCTAAACATGGAAACTAATATACCATTGAGAATTGGGCAAGGTTATTCTTGGTACATTAAAGAAAATAATTTGTTTATTCTACACCCATCTTGAAAGATAAACTGAGGCTCTGTTAAAAAAAAATAATGGGCCAACTGGTGTGGCATAGTAAAGTATCAGACAGCAAAGCATAGGTTGTAATGTGGCTGTTGATGTATACTGTTTTCCACATTGCAGATGTAGAAATATGCATTTTAGCCAGGAAAAGAGTGTTTTTTTAAAGTTGTAGACAAAGTATATGGGCCATTGATTGTCTTTGATCTTAACAGCTTAATTACGTTTTTTTAAATTTTATTTTATTAGATATTTTCTTTATTTACATGTCATACGATATCTCCTTTCCCAGTTTCCCCTCCAAAAAAAAAAAAAAACCCAAAAAACAAGAATCAAAAAACAACAACAAGATCAAACCCCTGTTCCTCCCTCCAATCCCTCTCATGATCCACATTCTAAAATTGATAGCCCTTTGATTATTATTGTTTTACACACACACACACACACACACACACACACACACACACTGTGTTTATATGTGTGTGTGTGAAAACAATCTGATTTGCTGCTGTGGTCAACTATGAAACTACATACACATAATATTTTGCACTCCTGATGTTGCACTAAACGATTTATGCTAATACTATTACTAAATGCTAAGATTACCCTGAGTCTTTGAAGGCAGGGGTAGGATATTATGATTTGAATTTGAAATATATTCACTAAGCTCATATTTTGAATTAATATTTGTCAGCTGGTGGCACTATTTTGGAAGTTTTACTTTTACTAGACAAGGACTAACTGACAAAGTTTGTCATCAGAGGTGGACTGTTGACAGCTATGGCACAATCCCTGGTCCTTTAGGCTGTCTGCTGTCACTGCGTTTCGACGTAAACAACTTCCATGGGTGCTGTGATTGCAATATGAGCAGCTATACCTTGAGTTCTCCACCATGAGGGACTGAAATTTTCCACAACCATGAGCCAATATAAATCTTTTCTTCTGCAAATGCTTTCCCTCAGCAATTTTGGTCACAATAATGGAAATGTAAATAATACAGCAATGAAGAAAAAATGTTTTTCTTCCTTTAGCATTATCCCTGGCCCCTATTATTCAGTTTTAGACAAGTTTCATTAAATAAACAAACAAATAAGTATGTACAAATAAAGGAGTGAACAAAAGGATTTATCTCATCACTATAATTAACTTTAAAAATAAAAATTTTTACAAATCACAGTTAGTTAAAACAACTTGTTGCAATAAGAACCACAAATTTACTGACTTCTTATGTCACTAGGAAGCAGGGTAGATAATTTACAGGTCATTAGATTTGAACTAGAATAAGGGCTATCTACTTTTCGTTTTGGAAAATAAGTATGTACATGTTTCCTAATATGATTACAGGGAACTATTGGAGAATCATATGATGTTCAATTTTAAGTAGCATTTTAGAAAGGATTAGGGAGGTTGTCTTGGTTCCTGAAAGCAGCATGCTATACCTGAGTGAGAATTTTTTGAGAGATCACATAGAATGTTTTTAGTTTGAGTTTGATTTCTAAAAAGAAGTGATATCACCTATAAAATACTCATATTTTATAACATAGAATACAAGTTTTCTAGCACAGTTAGAAATCTTCTGAATGTTTCAATGCTTGTTCAATCTAGTGTCAAAAATATAAGAAATAGCATTTTTTGATAAATTCAATGTGAATAATTGGTATTAGAAAATTGAAATTTGATTAGGTTGATGTTAACAAATATTTCAACAAATGTTCAAATGTGTTTAAAACATTAGCCTCATGACCTAATAAGTATAGTTGCTCTAATAAGTAATGTTTAGTTTAATTTGGATAAAAGAAATATACTTAGGAAAGGTATTATGACCAATTATTTAAGTAAAATGGGTTAAGACTAACTTTTGGAAACAAAGCATTTTCATTAAACACTCAAAATTAGCAAAGAATACTTATTTTAGGTGTATGAGGAAACAATGCTTTTTTTTAACAGTTTTCACAATGCATTTTTAAAAAACTTTTTGTACATGTTTAAATCACTTTTGTGTTGACTATACAAATATTTCCTTCTCAAATGGGAGATGATTTTTAGGTTATGTTGTAACTGGATATAGATACTTTAGAATGAGTTCTGTTTCAGTGAAGACTTCAAGTGTCACAGCTAGATCACTAAATTTGAATGGAAATTATTTTCCCATCATGCATCATTATTTTCCTTTAAAGAGTCTGTTACAAATTATTTTATATATGCAATTTAGTGTCAGAATGAAAGAATGAATTAACATTTCATTAATTTGAATGAATATGACTGTGACTTTCTCCTAAATTATATTCAGGAAGTACTAATAGTAGTGGTAGTGACGGTGATCGTGGTGGCAATTGTTATCCTAAATAAGTCAGTAAAGGGACTGGGGATAGTGATTGTGTTAAATAAGTTTAGGAGCTATTCAAGCATTATTTTAAACACATTATATTTAACCTTTTAAAAAAAACTTTATTGGCATTTTAAGTATTCATTTTATTGCTAAGGCCGAAATGTGGATTCCAGTCCCCATCAATATATCCACAAATCAGTGTGGTACCAAAGCTTAGGGAATCTTTGTAGAAGAAGGGCCAGAAAGATTCCAAGAGACTAAAATATCAGGGAGGTTTTTGTGCGATTGTATCTCCCAGTAACATCAGAAGCTACATCCATAGACTTTCAAAACCATGCCTGCATAAATGGGAGCAAGTAAGGACAAAATCAACAGGCATGCCAAAGTGGACAGGGAAAAGCTCATAAGGCTTCAACCCTAGAAAAACTGAGTATATATATATATATATATATAGACATGCAGACAGTAATGATTAATGACGAAAGAGGCCATGAATTTGAAGACGAATGGAGAGAAGTACACTAACAAGTTTGGAGGGTGGAAAGAGACAGAAGAAGTACTGTACTTATAATCTAAAAAAGTGAATTTTAAAAGACTGGCTTTGGTCATCCAGTAAAAGATAACTAATTCAAGATAAGGTAAATAGAAGAACTCACACTATTCTAAGTGTCCCCCCTTATACAAGGTTCTATTAGTAATTGTTGCTGGAATTTCCAACCCTAATAAGCCCATATAAAAACACACAATCTAGTTATTATAACTGTAAGCTATATGCCTAGATTGGGAAGATCTAGTACTATACTAACATTCCACAGCTCTTAGACCCTTACTACTTGCAGTTTCTCCTGTCCATGGCAAGTTCTGGTCCATCACAACTTCCTCCTCTTCATTCTCCATCCTTTCTCCTTCCCGTCTTATTCTTCTCTTTCTTGCTACCTACCAGCCCCCAACTCTTGGACCTCCAGTCCCACCTTTGGCCTCAACTCTCCAATCACAGGATCTAGCCTTTATTGATCAGGTAAAATGGGGAGAAGGTTCACATGACATCACCTGAGCACATGATGGACTGCTCCTTGGAGGAAACCCCCCCTTGAGGAAAGCAGAAGTAACAATTGAATACAAATAGCATCAGGCCAACCCACTGTATTTCCCTCTTTTTGTCCAATTTAAAATACCCTTTCTTTTATAGTAACAAACTATGCATAGTAGGAACTATTTTAAAACTATTATGAAAATTATTACATATGAATTACATTTATAACATCTACTCCATTACACTTGACAATCAAGATAAAGTATCTTATCATGTATCCTAACTTAAAACGCTTGGAATTCCTCTTGAGAAGGCAGAGTTAACGTCAGCATACAAATAGTATTAGGCCAACCCACTACAAGGAATGAAGGTGATGGGAGAGAAAAGACATACTAGGTATACATGGAATTTGAGAGAAATATATGTCTAAATTACAGTAGATAAAAATTTATAAAGGAGAGTTGATAATTGAAGAATGTAAGCATTCGCAAATATATTTGTGTATTATCTGGGTCACTGTATTTTAATAATAAAGTTCAAACACATGTGCACAGCAGGAGACAGAAAATACAAGTATCTAGAGATATGAAGACTCACATAGTCCCACAGATCTATTCCTTTCTGAGATATGATCTAGCCAGAAACTCATGACTTAGTTTCCCGGGAGACTAAGCACAAGTTTACTTTGAAGTCTGCTTTGCTTGCCAAGTAGCTAACGGTAGGTGACATAATGGGTTAAACCATGACAAAAGCAGCACTAATATATTTTCCGTAATGGACCTTGAGGTGTTCCAGACTAAGAATAATGAACTGTAATTTATTTGTCAGTATATCTTATCTCATCCTGACTAAGGGCCATTATGGGGCATATATGTAAGCCAGATGGAGTCATAGAGCTGTCCTGGTCCAGCTACAAGATAAACTACTTTTACTTACTCAAGATTTATTTCTGGTTTTGATGCTAAGAAAATTTTAACTTTAGTCGAGTTCAGATGATACCTCCATAACTTTTACAGTTTACAGTTAGTAATTTCCTTTTGTACTGCTATTATATCTGTTATTCTACAGGGAAAATGGTATGTTGCGAAGGTATTCTTTGATGTCATCTTCAATTTATTATTTGGAAACACATTTTAGCATTGATGATAAGACTACTTTACTACAGAAAATTAATGTTTTGGGATTATATAAAATTAATTTATGAGACTTCTTTCATAAAAATTAATTGATATTAAAAGTGTGGCTCCATTTCTAAATATTTGGTCTTTTTATCTTTACAATGTCATCTAATCTTGACCTTGTAGAATTGATCTTGAAGTAAGCTGTTCTAAGTCTCCAAAATTGTTCTTCTTTTAGAGTTATATAACTGTTCTAAAACTTTATTTGTATATAAATATCAATATTTCATTTTCCACCGGTCAAAAATATCCTGTTGGGATTACAATGAAAGCTGGAGGTTTTAGAAGAAGGAATATCTTAACAATATTGAGTCTTCCTGTCTGTAACAAGTTGGTTACTCCTTGCATAGGTTTTAGGGGTTTGTTTTTATATTTCTTTCAGAAGTATATAAACCATGCATATTTATCACTAAATTCTTCACAATAATTTTATGCTCCAGAAGTAATGCAAATGATATACTTATACTTTCAATTTAAAACCTCCAGC
>JADRCD010223118.1:0-11131 GCA_019843815.1 Montemys delectorum
GTTTAGGAGAAAGGAGACAGAAAGAAGAAGAGAAGCTAGAGAGCCTAGAGAGGCTAGTAAGATAGCACCTGGCAACAGAAGAGAACTCCTTGCTAAAGACCAGTGTGTGCACTGCAAGGAGAAAGGGCACTGGGCAAGAGAATGCCCCAAAAGGCCAAAGATTAGACCTGTTATTCTTTAAAGAGAGGCTTGTGTGCTGTACTAAGAGAAGAATGTTTTTTACATAAACCACTCAGAAAGTGTCAAGGACAATTTAGCTAAGATTAGAGAGAGTTTAGAACAAAGGAAAAGAGAAAGAGCTCAAGGCAAAAGCTGGTCTGATCTGATTCAATTCCTCCCCTTGGCACACAACTTTGGTCTCTACACTTCTAGGACCACTGAATATACTCCTATTATTGCTTAAATAGCTTGGTTGCCTTCATTATGTTAAGGCAACAATATCAAGAATTGAACCAAGATGAGATACAGCAGTATAACTCATAATCTCAGGATTGAGATGTTCCCAAGAAAAAGGAGAGAATGTAAGAATTGAGCAAACAGGGACAACTCATAAAATTACTGGGAAGCCAGGAATGTCCATTAAGCTTAAAATCAGAGAGTTTCAAAAGAGTTTACTCAATAAACATCCGTCCCCAGGAGATGCCCCAATTCCAGGGAGTAATGCTTGGTTCCAGGAAATGTCCCACCCACAGTGAGGGCCAGATCTCTTACCACTCCTTCTACATGCAAAATGTATCTCCTCACCTGGGGCACAAAGGGCAATGGAAACAAAGAACAATGAGTCCCACCAATGAGAGATAACCAACTCGTGCTGTAAACTAAAACCTATGTTCTGAAAGGGTATAAAGAACGTGTGCTTTTGTTCCTCGTGGTCGCCTCTGCCCCGATTGAGGGACAACCCCAGTATACTGGATCATTAAACCTCTTGCTTATTGCATTGATCTTCATCTCTGTGAATGGGGACATCTTGGACATAAGACTCGGCTCTCCGAATCTTACACTTCTTCGTGTGCTCTTCAAAAATACCATAGATTCTGCCTATTGCCCAGTTCAGGAGTGACCTCTGCTCTACTCTTTTAGGTGGTGTTATTTCAGTACCTTGTCCTTTTGGCCTGATGCTGTGTGCATTCATTTTCTGTTTTAGCACCAGGAACAAATGAATACAACTTAGTTTTTCACATTGCCAATATATTCTTTTGTGGTTCTGAAAGTGAATAGTCTCACAGAGGTCTCACTGAACTAACATCAAATACTAGTATATTGACACATGTTACCTTGCCCTCTCTAGGTTTTGGGGGCAGCTTCCCTTCCTTAGCTCCCAGGCTCCTTCTCCTCAGAGCCAAATCCTGGCCCTGTTCCTTAGTATATCACTCTCACTACCAGGTCACCCTTCTGACTACTTGATCACTTCTTTGGTCACGTGATTACTCTGGCCACATGATCACTACTCTGATTGTCCCTCAGACCACTCGATCACTTCTTTGGTCAAACCTCTGATCACCTCTTTGATCATATGATCATGCCCCTGACACCCAGTCACTATTCTGAGCCCTGATGATCCCTCTGACCATGTGATCACTGCTTAGAATACCTGATCACTTCTTTGGTCATCCCTCTGATCACCTTTTTGACCACTCATGTGATGCCTGATTATTCCTCTGACCCCCAATCACTCCTGTGACCATGTGGCTGTTCCTTTAACAACCTGGATATCCTTAGAAAAATCTCATATTTTAAGGTTAGTTTATCATTAATATTAATTCCATGCACAATCTTAGTTCTCCTTTGCTGTGCCAACAAATGCATTTCTAGGTTCATGGTAACAAGGCCACAACTATTCCTGGATTTCATTACTTTGAAGATCCACACTAACTTCTTCCTTGTCGTAGACTTGCTCAGATTTTCCATTTCCTTTTGAGTCAGTTTTGGAACTTTGATTCTTGCTGGGAGCTTGCCATTTTTCTATTTGCGCCACTGAGTTGTTTCATGTTCTCCATTGGGTCCTTTCTCTCATCAGTTAGGGGTTTACAGTTTTTCTTTCCTTTTCTATTTTTGAGATAGGGTCTCTTGTAGCATTGGCTCACTTCAAAGGTGTCATGTCTTTAAGATTTACCTTGAACTTCTGACCCTCCTGCTAGATGTTACTAAATGCTAAGATTACATGTATGTGCTACAATGTTTAGTTTCCTAGTTTTCCTTAAAACAATCTCTTTGTGTGTATGGTTCTCCTCACCTTTCTATCTTTCTCTTCACCATAGCTCAGTTAGCCTGGCAGGCTAGCCTGTAGGAGATGCTTGGTTCTATGTATTCTGCTCTGTGCGCGTGCTCTGGAATGCCATTGTGCTTGGCCCTTCACCTTGGCTCCGGGGATCTGAGCCCAGGGCATCAGCTTTGAAGAGTAGGTGATTCAACCTGTGAGCCATTCCCCCAATTTCCACAATTGTTTTTTTTTTTTTTTTTGTATGCAAAGTTAGGTGGTTAATTTGAGACCATTTCAAACACTGTAGGCATTTCCAGCTGTAAGCTGCCCTCAGAGCACTGCCTCCATGGAAGCTCTATGCTTTGCTATGCTGGGATTTTATTCTCATTAACTTTAGAGAATTTTCCATAATTTCTATTGTGAATTATTCTTTGCTTATTTATAAGTGTGTTGTACAACTTTCATATTTGTACATATCTTAAAGTTTTTTCTGTTAGTGATTTCAAATTTTACTCCTTTGTAAGCAGGGAGCATGCTTTGTATGACTTCATCCTATGTGATGGACTGAGACGCGCTTTATTGTCTGACACATGGACTCTCCTTAAGAGTGTGTACTCTGCTCTTGCCAGTGGAATGCTCTGTGTCTGTCAGGCTTCTGGCACCTCTGCAGCTTGCAATCTTTGTGTTACTCTCTCGTTTGGGTCTTTGTTATTAATTTTCTGTTTTTCTCCTTAATTACATTTTAATTTTCTATATCTCAAGGTTCTGATAGGTATATATACATAGGTGTGTGTGCATGTGTGTATGTTTATAAGTAGCTTATGTGACGGTTTGATATTTTTTGCATTTTCACTATATACGTTTGAGCAATTTTATTATGAGTTATCTTGAGAAAAAGATTAACATCTTAAAATAGTCTAGTTCATGTTAGTGAAAGCTAACTTTAATAATAAACAAAGAGTTACTCTAAAACAACTTGCCCTCACTTTCTGTCTTGTATAATTATTGTTATAAACAAAAGCCTATGCATTATAATTATAATTTATAATTACTGCTTTGTTTAGTTGTCTTCTAAATTAGAAAGAAAAATTATCAATAAAAATCCATGCATGCCATTCTTTCTGTAATTTTCTATGTATTTACCTTTGATGATGTTCTTTAGTTCTCCGTGTAGATATAAGTTACTAATTCCTTTTTTTGCGTTAAATAATTAATTAATTCACTTTACATCCAGGTCACTTCCCCCCTCCTCCAGGTAGGTCCCCCCTCACACAGTTGTTTTCCCCATCTCCCTCCCCTTCTTCTCTGAGAGGATAGAGGTTCCCCCTGGGTATCCCCCAACCCTGGCACATCAAGTCTCTGCAGGGCTAGATGCAGCCTCTCTCACTGGGCCAGACAAGGCAGCCCAGCTAGGTGGATCTAGTTTCTTTTTATTTCAGTACAAAAATGTTGCTACTGACAAATTGTCTGCTTTTATTTATGTGATGTTAAACAAAAGAAATTCTCGCACTTGTTAAAGTGATGAGGAGGACTTTATTCCTGATTACTCCAATATTGGAATAATGGAGGCCAATATTGCTGCAATGAGGACGCTACTTAATATCCTGTTTTATTTAGTTTTATAAAACTGATTCAATGTTCACGTACAAGAAGACAAAATGTACATAATTGTGATTTTAAAATACGTTTTTGTACGTTGATAAGTAGCAAAAGAACACATGCCTGAATGTACGAAGAATTTTTATTTAAAAATTCCTCAATAATTTTACACATGTATATATTGTTGTCTTAGGTTTCTACTGCCAATGATGAAAGCCCATGGCCAACAGCAACTTGAAGAGGAAAGCACTGATTTGGCTTACAGGCTTTTGTCCATCATTATGTGAAGCTAAGGCAGAAACTCAAGCCAGGAAGGTAGAGGCAGGAACTGAAACAGAGGCCATGGAGGGTAGTGCTTACCTACTTGTTCCCCATGGCTTTCACAACCTGCTTTCTTATACAACCCAGGTTTCCTTCTAAGGGGTGACACCCCATTTTAATTAATGATCAAGAAAATTTCCCACAGATTTGTTCAAATTGATGGAGGCATTTTCTCAGTTGCGGTTTCTATTTCCAGATAACTCTGGCTTGTGCCAATTTGACAAAACGAAGGAAAACAAAACAAAAACAACAACAAAAAAACCCAAACCAAAACAAAGACAGATACAAACTAACCTGGCAAAATTGTGTTTTGGGCAGTTTCAACTCTCATCATCTTTTCTTACCTCCCTGCCCGTGTCTCTGAAACGCCCTGTACAAGACTTCTCCAACTTTGATACCTGTTGCTTTCCCTCCACTGAGTTAATTGTATGTGTTTGCACAGCTCGGGCTAGGAGGCTATTTACTGAAACACAGGAAACTTCTCAGTGACTACACCATGGAGGAAAAGAAGTCTTTCCCTCACAAGCCATTGCCTGCCCACAGTCGATCAGACGGAGCGCCTCAGGAGCCCTTCTCCATACTCAGTGAAATGTCCACAGGTTTGGTCTTGGCCAGTAACCACGGCTGCTGTGAGGCCATGAGTGCAGTGGCCATGTCATGTCCAGAAGACACTGTTTAATCACAAGTGTCACTAACTTCTGGCTCCACAATTCTATTTCCTCTTCCATTACGTTCCCGGAACCATGGGAATGGTGACAGATTTCCCAGTGAAGACTGAGAATTTCTTCACCATCCATGATGCATTTTGACCAGCTGTCGGTCTTAAGCAGCTTCTCTGATGGTTGCTGGGGCGGGGGGGGGGGGGGCAGCACTTATCTATGAATATGAACACGTAAATATTTAGAAGGTGGTTTGACATCATGTCTACTTAGCGAAACAACCAACAGTATTAGGCTCTTCCTTATGGCCTATGACCTCCCCATAGATGGGGTTTCCCCAGAGTTACAGTCCCAGGCCTGTATCTTCCCTATCTGTGTTGGAATTTTGACAGGCTTGATCTTGTGCAAGATTAGTTCAGACATCACAGAAGCTGGGACCGATGTGCATGCTGTCTCGTTGTCAGTAGTTTATGGCTCTCTCTTTGTCCTAGCCACCAGCTCTCATGCTCTTTATCCCTCTCTTTTATGAAGTGCCCTGAGCCTTGGATGGTGGGAGGTGGATACAGATGACCCCCATACAGCTGAGCACTCACTGTTATTTACACTCACACTTTGACCGGTTGTGAGTTTCTGTGGTGGCTACTGCCCAGCGGGAAAAAGGAGCTTCCCTGACCAACGTTGAGACTATCACCAATCTCTTGGCATAAGCATAAATGTGTATGATGCAGTTTTGACAGTGTGATCACTCAGTAGAACAACTGTAGCCTCCTCCTCCCCCCGCTGGGGCCTGGGATCTGTTCAGTCGTGGGCTTTTGATCAGGTTTATAGTGCCTGTCAGACAAGCCTCATAGCCAATGAGAAAGCAGTGGGCTACTTCAAGAACCATCATGACATGTTTGTACCAGTGTGCGCAGCTTGTTAGTAGGTAGTATGTGGGTCTAGTGCTGGCTAAGACTATTGCTGTTTCTTTCTCACCTTCTGGCTGTAGGCAAGCCAGCCAGCAGGGAGAGAGTTTCCTGGTCCGTTTTAGGTTGGTTTGTTTATGGGTTGCTGGCCAGTGTGACTGGCCTTCAGCAAGAAGGATTTACCTCCTAGTTGCGGTGTACAAGCAATAGCAATGGCAATTCTCCTTCTTCTTCTTCTTTTTTTTTTTTTAATAAATTCTGTGTCTTATCAATAGTCTTGCTTTGGTAAGTTACCGCTGTCATATTTTCCTTTGATGTACAAGTTCTTTTAGCTCTTTGAGAATACTTAATGATAATGATTTATCCTGTATTAATTCCAACATCTGGTCTTCCTTAGGGACTTAGATTTCTATTATGGATGAATTGGTTTTTTTTTTTTGTATGTTTTGATTTCATTTTCTCTTTCTTTGTATATCTGTGGTTTTTTGTTGAAATATGGAGTGCTCAATACTATAATATGGTAACTGTAGACATTGCCTTCCTCCGTAACATTCCCCTTTCCCTTGAAATTTTTGTTCATGCTATTTATTTGCTTATTTAATGACATTTCTAGACCAATTCTGCAAAGTCTTAATAAAAACTGTAACGTTCATGTATCCAATGACGTCTCTATTTGGATAGTTTATTGATCAGCTAATGATTGGATGCAAACATCTATAAATGCCTTAACCAATACAGTTCCATGCCTTTACCAAATTGGTCTTTTCTAGTTCCCCCACCTGTGTGTATGTGTGAGTGTGTATGTGTGTGCACTGTGTGTATGTATATTCTCATGTGTGTATGTGTGTGCTAGAGTGTTGTTTATGTGTCTGTATGTGTGTGTGGATGTGCATGTACGTGTGGTATGTGTGCTATGTATGTGTGTGCTGTGTATATGTGTGTATGTGTGAGTGTGTGTGTGTGCATGTGTGTGTGTGTATGTGGTGTGTATATGGGTATATGTGTGTATGTATACATATGTATAGTCTATGTAGTGTGTTGTGTATGTTTGTGTGCTTGTGTATGGTATGTATATGTGTGTGTGAGTATGTGTGGTGTGTGTGTATATGTGTGTAATGTTTGGTGTGTGGTATGTGAGTGTGTGTGTGTGTGTGTGTGTATATATGGGTATATTGTGTATATATGCATATGTATAGTCTATGTGGTGTGCTGTGTATGTGTGTGTGCTTGTGTATGGTATATGTGTGTGTGGTGTGTGTGTATATGTGTGTAGTGTTTGGTGTGTGGTATGTGAGTGTGTGTGTGTGTGTGTGTGCTTGTGTATGGTATGTATATGTGTGTGTGGTGTGTGTGTATGTGTGTGTAGTGTTTGGTGTGTGGTATGTGAGTGTGTCTGTGTGTGTGTGTGTGTGTGATGGGGCACACATTGACTTTTATCGCAGATAATTTACAAGTTTGCTTTAGCCTTTCTTCATTTTCTACTCGAGTGACCTTCAACTTTCTCCAGGGCAAAGATTATGGTCTGATGTTCTTTGGGTGTGTGACACAGCGCTGCCTGTAGACACGCTCTACTCATCATTTGCATGGTTGCAAGGATATTTATGACAATGTCAAAGCTTACATAGTGGCCTCTCTGTTCAGTGTTTCCTTTCAAGCTTTAGGCCAGCTGCTTGTCAGCCTCATTCAAATGCTGCCTCAGGCAGCTGAAACATTGACGTTGTCACTTGCTTGTCACTTGCCCCCACCCCCTCTTTCCTCTGGAGTTAGGGTCACTTCATGAAGTCCAGGTGACCTTTAATCCTTCTGATCAACCTCTGGAGTTCTGAGATTACAGGTACATACCACATGCTTGGCACACCTCACCTGCTTTTGCCAAATGCCTCATAGAACATACTGGTTGTACAGGAGGAGTGTGCCAAGGTATACTAGATCAACCCAGAGAATGGAGCTTTTAGAGAATTCTGGGACAGGCCAAATTGCTGTAATTCTCCTGGGAGGAGCTTCGGGATCGCTCCCTCTCCGCAGCTGTCAGACTTCAGATTTTCACTGCTGTTGTAAAGTCTTCAGTCTCATGGCTTCCATTTTGAAGTTTTCTTTACAGTATGTGGAAAGAGGAAAAAGAAAGTGAAATTTTTATTTGTAATAGTAAAAAGAAAGAGTTGTGGTTTATTTGAAATACTGTCTTCATTTGTTCACAAAGCATTTTACAAAAAAGAAAAGTGGGCCAGTGACATGGATTGGTAGGTGAAAGTGATTGTGGCCAAGCATGAAGACTTGAGTTCAGTTGCTAGTTTCTACATAGTAGAAGGAGGGAATCAACTCCTCCAAGCTGTCATTTGACCTTTGCATTCATGTACACACACATGCACACATACAGGCACATATGCATACATGCATGCACATACATTGTTTTAAAAAGTGCCATTTGTAATTTCTAAACACCACTGTAAACGATAGTAATTTCTCTATAGTGGTGGGTGACTCACTCACAATGAATTTCAGAGGGTCATAGTATGTCTACAATCCCATTTCCTTCATGTTGATTCAGCCCAGCAAGTCTAGACACACACATAATATTTCATGGGCACAATTAGGCTCAACATTGGAAAAGTTGAATATTTTCATCAGAAATCAACTTCTTACTCCCGAATTGCAAATGACTGCAACAGCCTCCTCCCTGTGGAAGGCTTAGAATAAACTCATTTGTTAGGCCCACTGTGAAGTTTTGGGTTAGGGTGGCATTTATAGCCAGCACCATCCTTGTATTTTCGTAAACTTACCAGACAGTGATATAGCTCATGGAATAGAAGATGAGCAAATATATAAATGGAAAAGCAACAAACATAGAAATCTGAACATTATGAAGAAGATAGGACTACTGATAATATTTTATATTCTTGTGCATATTTCAAGGGGGTTGGGAATTAATTCAGAGCAGTATGATTTGTATCTTTGTATTTACTTATTTTTCCCCTGTAACTGTGACTGTTCCCTTCAATTGGATTGAAGATGCTATCACTGATATAGAAAGTTAAATCTGACATCTCAACATTTTAGTCAGTCAAATGAAAAGTTTTTGAAAATTTCAACATCATTTTTTATCCTTTGGAAGTGAAAACATTTTTCTTTCTTATTTCTTTGATGCTAATTTAAATTTTCTAAGACAAAGCCTGCGTATTCATTAAATTGCTTAATAAACAAATAGTTAAGTGATCAAAACTTGGCATTTTGGAAGGAAGAGGCCACAGACAATATTTTGACTTTTCTGACCCTGGGTTACCATGATCCTTACTTACATGAACCTTAGCTCACCTCAGACCAAAGTGTTTTTTTCTCAAAATTACTGCCATACAGGAATTCTTTCTCCTTTGGGATTTCTTATTTTTGAAGCTTTTACTAAATTCATTATCAGATAAGACAAATATTTGTCTAAATGTCCATGAAACAAATATTTTAGAAAGGTACTGGTTGGCCTGATTTCATGGTGAATAATGGTTTTGGTGATGTGGAAAGCCGTACAAGGGTTTCCTCCCCAGCCTTGCCATAGAAACACGTGAATGTAGCTGCTGCTTTATGGAGTGGGGGATATCCATTAGTCTCTGTTGGCTTGAGCCTACATAAATGATTCCTTAGGGCAGTGAGATGGAAAACTAGAAATCTAACTAGCTGTATGCCAGACAAGGACTAGACTTTCTTGCATAATTAACGTTCGAAGTGGGAGCATTGCTCTGGATGGCCTCTCTGCCTCGGTGGCTCGCACAATGGTGAATGATGGCCGTTTGTTTATCAAGGAGTCTGAGAGTGGCCTTTGTCTTATTTTTACACCTCATTGCTTCTCCATCTCTTGTCTCAAATCTCATTTAAAAGGTATTTAGATATTTTCCCCCTGCCCATCTTTCTTAATTTTACTCTGCCTCTATTGATGGCCGTGTGATTCCGCAGTCTCGACAGTATGCTTCCCTAGGTTTTTGCCAATCTTCTTTCACTCAAACGTTGCTATAAAATGCCTACAAATTTAGTTTGTGAGACTTGGCCTACTTCATGAGAATATTGTTTCCTAGATTAGTCTGGGACAGAAAATACTTTGTAAAATATAATAAATTGGTGACTTAGAAAATTATCTTAAAATTAACTCCTAATATGCTTGTAAACTATATATTCTTTTAAAGGAATTTTTTTATATTTTATATATATGTATGGGTGTTTTGCCTGCATGTGCTTGTTCATGTGCATGCAATATATTCAGAGGCCAATGATATGGTAGAATCTTTTGGAAATGGAGTTACAGATGTTTGTTAACCACCATATGGGTGCTGGGAACTGAACCAGGGTCCTCTATAAGAGTAACAGGTTCTCTTAAATGCTGAATCATCTCTCCAGAATGCTAAGAACCATTCCTAGTTGAGAGGATAAAAGGACTACTTAAGAAATATTTATACGTTTAAATGTGAATATGTTCTGAAACAAAATTATCCTTGGAAGAAACTTTTTTTGTATGTTTGTTTGTTTGAGAAAGGGTCTTATTGTGTAGTCTTGTCATGTTGGCCTCAAATGCACAGAAATCCTCCTGGTTCTTGCCCCCTGAGTTCTGGGGTTAAAGGTGTGTGCCGCCATGCTGGCTAACCTTGGTTTACTCTAAAGAGATATTGGTTGTAATGATATCCTTAGGGTGTTTGGTGGGTTGGTAGCAACCGAACAGTATAGAAGGCGACTAGAATGTTCTAACCAGGATCTCCTGTTGTTAAATTGTAGGGGATCTATGGTGGCAGCATCTGTCAACATATGAGTTTCTCGTTTCTTCAGACTGTTTTTTATTTGTAGAACAAGGGATAGAAATTCAGAAAAGGGATGATAGCAGTCATCTCTGGTCACATCTTACTCTCCTCTCTCTCCCAAGGGCATTCCAAGGTTGGGGAGATAAAATTCAAATAAGCTTAATCTAATGTGTGAATTTTATTGTATTTACTTATTTATTTATACAATACTGGGGATTAAACCTGGGACCTTACACATGCCAGGCAATTACAATACCACTGAGCTGTATATCCAGCCTTGAATTTTGCTGGATTTAGACAGAAGTTAATTATTCTTGGTTAGTTAAGAATATATATTAGACAGCTCTCTATTAACCAGTGACAAACACCTGAATTAGCTTCTAAAGAAGAAAGATCCATGACTCGTGGCTTTGGAGGGCCCAGTCCATTGTAGTTTGGCTTTGTTGCTTTGGGTCCTGTATTGAGACAAAACATGGCAAGGATTGAGTAGTCAAAGTTCTCACCTCAACATGGCCAGGGAGAAGGAGTGGGAGGGGAAGGCAGGAGGGAGGAAGGGAGAGAAGGAGGAGGTGGGGGTAGGGCTGCAGGGGGAGGGGGGGAAGGGAGAGGGAGAGAGGGAGGGAGGGAGAGAGAGAGAGAGAGAGAGAGAGAGAGAGAGAGAGAGAGAGAGAG
>JADRCD010223118.1:11141-26731 GCA_019843815.1 Montemys delectorum
AGAGAGAGAGAGAGAGAGAGAGAGAGAGAGAGAGAGAGAGAGAGAGAAAGAGAGAGAGAGAATGAGAAAATGAACTCTAAGGAATGCTCTCACATCTTAATAGTACCACAGGTTATGCACCAAACCTTGTAACAATGGGCCTTTAGGAACATTTGAGATCCAGATTTTAAAGGATTCTTTTTTGTAGTATCTGACTTTAGTCACAAAATTGAATAGAGACAAGAGTCACTGGCAGGATCTAGACCCATTTTGGGAGAAGCTACTCTAAATAGAATCAGATTTTGTCAAGCAGGAACTGCTCTTTTAAAAGCACCTTCTATTTGCTGAGTAAGTCTTGGGTTACCCCTGGTGGCTAGCTATACCTCTCAGGTAGCTTATCGTTTGGACACAAGAAGTGGGGTGCACTTCTTTTTCTACTGTGAGTGCTCTGAGCGTGTCTGTTTCTGGGCTACCTTCAAAGTTTGTGAATGCCAACATGTTTGTCTGTATTATTCTTGGCAATGTTGGCCCTGGAGAGAGCATTTCTTGGATGGATGCTACGCGGCAGGAAATGAAGGTTTCTGGCCAATGTGGTGCTGTTCCAAGGAGCTCTGCCTTCCAGAGCGAGGCTCTCTCTAAAGTGCACCATGCCATTGCTCAGATAAACATCCATTAGCGTCTTAAGGAGATCCGTCGTGATCAAGTGCTTGGAAGGAGAGCTTGAAGACACATGAAAGACCCCAAGGTTTTTCTTTTCTATGTACTACTTGCTCAAACATTTCAGAAGTCTGGTTCTGGGAGTTTGTGTATCTTTACCCTAGAGAAGGAAGGCACACCATTAGCCCATACTTGCTTTACGTTCTTGTCTTTCATGTGTAGGTTTATTTAGATCTATCTGAGCTGAATTGAGCCCTTGAATGTGAGTTGCTTCTGTGTGGTGAGATTTGAGGGAAGGTATTTGGGAGAAGGCAGTGATCTCCAAATATTATATTCCTGTCAAAGAATGTAACACCTGGTCCACTGAAACAGAAGAGGTTGATATGCATTGTGATATGCTGCCATGGTTTCCAAACTCAATCCTCCCAAGATCTCATGACCTTCCTCAGTGCTTCTTGAAAGAGGGTTGACCAGGACGAGTCTTCACTTTTATAATCTACTGTTTCTCCTTCTCATCCTCATCATTGGTTTTGAGGCAGGGATCTCAGGCAGAGCCCCATTCTTTCAGGAAAAACAGACATGCCCTTGCTCTTACTCTTCTGGGCAACATTTCCTGACGCCCATCATGTGGAGATAGATAAGTCTTACGCACGAGTTTTCTTCTGTCTCTGTGATAAAGTGTTTTGTACTTCTAAGAAGTCAGTCACACTTTGGTACCTGGCTCTGCTGCAGAGTAGAAGGTCACTTTTCCTCACAGCAGCGATATGAGGGCTCGTCTTTTAAGACAGCCTGGTTGCTGACCCCTAAATGCTTCCTCGTGCTGCTTCATCTATGTCCCAGTGGTCTGTCTTATTTCCTCACAGGATCTTTCAGTTTGGTGCCCTCCAATTATGATGGGTTTGCCGGGATATGAATGCTTTTGGATGAGGCCGAGTAAGCTTCCTGGAAAACAGATGTTCGTTCACTCTGTAGAAACGTGATAGAAAATCCTCTGGGTGTCTAACCTGCCCTGGGTTGATGCTCTGAGTCAGCTTCAGGTGCTTTGTCGTCACTGCTAAGTGTTCATCTACCGCTTTGAAAATAGAACGATGATTTCGGATGCTAATGGCGACTGGCGCCTCGATCGCTGCTACACCCTGTAGCCTGCACCTTGCTGTCCCTGTCAGCCAGTCATTTCTGCCTCCTCTTCCTCAAGGTCCACAGTGATAAGCTCTTTCATTGCTGTGGTAGTTACAGCCCTCTCTGAACTCTTTTCTTCTTTGCCCTTCCACTTCCCTTTTGGTGTTTTCCTGGAAGAGCTCAACTCCATCTGATAAACACTTCTGTTTTCAACATGAGGTACTAACCACTTTTAAAATGTCTCTCTGAGTTTAGCCTCTGTGGTGTGGCTTTTCATATAGGGAAAAACAAAGTCTACAGGCAGCTCCTATGTACAGACATACTAGAACCAGTTGCTAACATAACAGGGTATAAACAAACTGCTTAGCAAATGGCCTTTCTCTTGGGAGCCTGGGTAACCCAGCCTATTTGGTTCCCTCCTCTGAGATTTAACTCTTAGGACTCCCCATTGCAAAGCTTTTGTCACCCTGCCCCAATGCAGTGTTTTCAACATTGATGGGTGGTACTTACTCATGCCAGTCCGCTGTTGGCTTTGGGCGCTGGGTCTGGTTATAGAGGTCTTCGAGACAGAGCTTCCCTCTTTAACTTTTAAATTGGTTTTAAAAAATTTATTTTCAATGATGTGTATATATCTGTGTGGGGATTAGTATGTGTGTGTGTGTGTAGTTGCCGGTTGGGTCCCTCTCTCTCACCTGTCGTGGTGAGTTACCCAGTGTAGGTGCTGGGATGCTGAAAATCAAACCCTGGTCCTCTGGAAGAGCAATATGTGATCTTAACCGCTAAGCTATGTCTTCTGCCCTCTCTCTTTAATGTTTGTAAATTTCCTGAGGACCAAATACTTTGTTCAAAAACCTGATTTCCAGGATTATGTATGTATCTGTAGTCTTCTGAGAGTGAAAACAAGTGTCACATTAGGAAACGAGCATCAAATTCACACCAGTCCCATGATAACTTTAGAGCAGTTCCCTAGACCAGGGCTAAAGCCTGTCATTTTTCTTGAGATTGACCTGACTCTTCAAGTTTGAGGTGGGAGTAAATTGCCTATTCAGGAGTATTCACCTCCATGTCTCTATGAAAAAGTCCTAATCCTGGGTAAGTCTTCACGCTCACTTCTTTGTTTATTGGTTAGGTAGTGTGAAGTAGAGGTAACTGGCTTCCAGAAGTGAAGATCTGCCTTTTCCATTTAAAGTTTTTGTCTTCTGCAGAGGAATTAATTTATATTGTACACATAAGCTCTGGAGTGAAATTTCCAGAACCCTGCAAACAAATGGAATGAACTCACTTCTGTGTGTCAGTGTGTGGCTTTATGGATGGGATGAATGGGCATGTGCCCACTGCAGCCCATCTCTTCCTCTCCTGTTTGAACACTCCCTCTGCCTTTAATGGAAGATGCTCGTGTAATCTAGAGGTGATTGTTCACTGTACCAGCACTGATGTGCTGCGCTTTGAACAAATGACTAAGTTTGCAAATAGACTATTTATGTCGAGTATGAGCAGTGCTTCTCCACCAAAGTGCATTGTTAATGATCTACTTTAAGAGAAAGTGGGTTTAGAAGTAGCTGTCCAGGAATTTGATTGGCTGGCACCCGTGCCTCGTCCTATAATTACCCAATAAACCATAAGGGCTTTGTTGGCACATTTGTTCAAGCCTGTCATGTCAGACCAGCTGCCACCCAGCATTCTACGTCCACTTCTAATATCCTCTTTAAATTCTTCGTGGACAAATTTAGTGCCTATACACCTTTGAAAAAATCTGTGTGAAGAAATTTGTTATTCATGCATTTAAAATTTCATGATAAAATGTTAACTTAAAAATTGATAGCTTTCCCCCTAAATAGCTAAATTATAAAAATCATGATCTGGACTAAGCTGTTATGTTAGTTGCTAAAACGTGTTTCATTTCTTAGTACATTTAGAACTTACACACACACACACAAAAAAAAAAACCAAAAAAAAAAAAAAAAAACCCAGATGTAATGTAATCTAAAAGTTGCAAACTGTGAATCTCTTCTTGAAAGCAACACTTGAAACTAGTGGGAACAATGAACTTAAGAACATTGAGAAAATGCAGGCAAAAGTAATTTGACTGTTGGGGTTAGGAATTAATCTGTTCATTTTGTATGGTAAATAAATTAATCATGTCAGATTAGTGTACATCAGATATGGTCTTTTTCAAATACTTTATGATTCTGAAGCTATGTTCTGGAGAGGAACAGGAAAGTTTTGAAGTGGGTTTTAGTGAATTTATGGCCAACCCTTGGAATCCATTGATCTCAGAGCCCCATGGGTAGACAAGTCTGCAGACCCTTAACCACATTTTGCAAAATGGTGTAGGATCTGCATCCATGCTGCCATCCTTGTGCTTAATGTCACCTCTGAATGACTTATAACACCCACTGCACTGTGAGTGCCATGTAGAAAGCTGTTTTATTGCATTGTGAGAGCTAATGATGAGAAAACACATTTTCACGTTCCGACCCATGATAGGTTAGAGCTCTGGATGTGCAACTCCCAGCTATGGAGTTCTGACTGTGGGGAAGTCAATGGAAAGATTCTCGGCACCACAGGCATTTTAGGCCTTTTGTGTCATCTTCAACTCTTATACTAAGATCTCAGTTACATTTTTTTTTTATTAGCTAGAGGATGAATAGATGGCCGTCTACCATTACTTGTTTGACACCCAGAATGAGTGAGTGTCCTGCTTTGTTGGCATGTGCTGGCACTATGTTGGCACTGTCCAAGCTGCCATGTGATTAAGTATATGTGGAGACATGGGCATCCTGAATAAAAGATGAGGACAAACTGCCTAAAAGAAGTTAGCTCTGTTAGTGCCTGGCTGGACCTTCCATAAAAGAAAAGACATGGCTATCGCACGAGTCTCTGAATGAGTGTGATGTGAAAATCTGGTGTGTCTCTGGCAGAACTTTGGCTCTATGGGGAAGAGAATGTTGGCAAAGGGCTAACATGGAATAGAAGAAATTAAATGCACTTGACAGTAATTGGCTGAAGAAAATTCAGAAGATGAGATTGCAACAGAGCACAACAAAATAACACAATTAAGGGCACATTAGCCATATGTCTCCATCACATGAGGAACCGAGCAACAGGAGTGATCAGGTGATGGCCTTCACCCCAACTGGAAAGTGGATGACAGGACTGTGGGGGATTGCAAACTAAAGGTGGAAAATGCGTTAAAAAGTGAAGGTCAAGGGACAGTAGTAGCTGCATCCAGAAGCTGCTGAGGACTTGATAAATGAGGGCGGCTTACAATACCAATCCTGCCGTGCCAGATCCGTATGTGCAGATCGTACAGATTGAGCAAAATTCAAAATAGTTATTAGATCTTAACATGACTCTTTGTCCTGGGTATTTTGTGTTTGCAAATACTTGTGTGGGGAGCAGTCAATGCACTGCCCTTCCTTGGAAGGAAGGGCGGGTATATTTCCATGACCACTGAACTTGCCTAGCACAGGTTCCAACCACAGTCTGGGTGACTGCTGTGCGGAGTGGGGTTTGCACATTTCCCTCCGGGGCAGCCTTAGATCTTTTCGGCAGGTACTGTGTCCTCAGAAACCTAGAGCCTGGCTCACAGTGACCACTCCATTGACAGGGAATGAGTAGTTTCTTCTGAGATTATGCGTCTTTGACGGGACCTCCTGTTGAGCAGGGTCTTTATGTGGTTTATATTCATGCCCATTAGATTCATACTTGTTCTATAGCTGTTTCCAAACTGCCCATATAAGCACATGTATGATAAACATACAAACAAAGAAAGGCTGGACAAAGCAGTTTCATTTTAAGATATAACTCCTCCAGCAGATATTCTATTAGTAGTGACAGGGCAAAGACTTTTTGTTATGAATGCATTTCTAAAATATTCATAGAGGTAAAGATGGATCCTATGGAAAACTCATATATACATATATACATATATATGTATATATATATTTCACTCTTCTTTGCTTCCCCTTTGTCTCTTTTACCCTTCTCTCTTCCTCTTCTCCTGTCCCTCCCCTTTCCTTCCTTTCATTTTCTCTTCTTTTGTGGGCCTTGCACATATTAGGTCGTTGCTCTGGCATCGAGCTGGACACCTACTGAGCCTTGCCATGTTCTTATTTGTTCCAGTGTATTATTCTGAAGCCCATTAGGAGTATTTGGAGACTTCGGAGGCTAGCTGACTCTTTTCCTAGCTAGCTATCACCTGCTATTTAGACTAATTGCTGCCACCCAAGATTAGCTAACGTACATCCCTAACTACCCCTTGGATGTTGCTCTGGGGGAGTGGGGAAAGCTATGGGGGTCCTGACTTTTCGTCGGCTGTACTATTCTTGAGGCCCGTGCCTCAGATGTTCCTCCGTTAGCTTTTCTGACTTCCTTAGGCAGCAGGACCAGCCCTCTGTTCTCTGTATTGGTGTCTTGGAAATCTTTGCTTGTCACTACTGTCCTCTGGACCCTACCCCAGTCTTCTACAGTTTTTCTCCAGAACCCCCGCCCTAGCCTGTTTGGCTTTTACCATCCAAGTATGATTTTTTTGTTTGTTTGTTTGTTTGTTTTTGAGACAGGGTACGTCTTTTCCTGGGCCTTCACCCCAGGAAAAGAAGCTTGGCTGCTCTCTTGGTTCTTGGGGCTGATGAAGGATATTCCTACGGTTCTCAGTCCTTTCTCGTAAGCATTTCCCAAAGCCCTGGTCAGCTTCCGCTTCATGGACTGGACCTACGGCTCTCTAGGTAGGCGCATTCTTTCACATCTTAACCCTTAAAATTAAATCAGGTTAATATGAGTATTAGAGAATTAAAAATTTTAAGGTTTATTTATCTTATGTGTATGAGTATTTTTTTCCCCGAATGTATGTATGTGCACCATGTGTGTGCCTGGGGCTTGCAGAGATCAGAAGAGGGCACTAGATCCCCTGGAACTAGAGTTATGGGTATTTAAATGTTAATATGCGGGTGTGAGCCACTAAACCTGGGTCCTCCACAAGAAGAGCAAGTGCTCTTAAACACTAAGCCAACTCCAACTCTCCAGCACCAAGAGAAATTTTTTATGGATAACAAATCATACATTTATTTTAATTTGTTAAATTATGTAGCCTAATTATTTATTGCAGATGAAAGCAAATTTTGCATACTAATGAGATGAGTGGCTTGTTTATTTTTACGTAAAGAATTAAATCTTGGCTGAGTATTTGGTAATACACCATAAATCAGCACATCATTAACTTTTTTTTGGAGTTGACCAATAATTTGTCTTTATAATTATAAATGATGAGAATGCTATTTTATGTAAGTATATAGAAGTATGTTTAGGGACATTTCAGAAATTGGAAATTCTATCCTAATCTTAAGGTAAAATTCATTGAACATTTTTTCATGAAACAAGTCAGCAACTCAAAGAGCAGCTTTCAAAATCAAACATTCTAACATAAAACAATCTAAGGGTAGACTAATTTGAGGCTCACGAGTCGAAGATAGGAAAATATGAGAAGTCTTTGTTCTCTGTAATGAAGCCGTCATGTTTCTGTAAGAGCAGAAAGCTTTGCATATCCTGTAAAAACATTGTGCTTCATTATAGAATAGACTCCAAGCTGAGCTGCAGGTTTCAGCCGGCACTCAGTGGTGCTGCATGATGTGGCAGCCTATGAACTGCACGTGTGCATGTTGTACATTCACACTCAAGGCTGCAGTGCTGTTGTGTGATGATGGTGTCCACAGTGCGTATGTGCACCTTTTGTGCGCAGAGCCAGGGCTGCAGTGCAGTTGTGTGATGATGTGCACGGTACACACGTGCACATTGTGTGTGCAGACACTGCGTGTGCAGTTGTGTGAGGGTGGTCTATGCCGTGCATGTGTGGAACAGCAAGGCCATGGCTGACAGAAGCACCTTTAGACTTACTCTACATTTGATGTGAGCTAGAGTTTTGGTTGCACCTTCTGAAACCTTTTACAGTTGCCAATTTTTTTTTTTTTTTCAAAATACATTCAATGATGTGGTCCCATGGAAACATTTTTCATAGACCGAAAACATAGCTTTCCTCGAATGTAGCTAAAACAAACAATTAAAAAAAAAAGCACCATACAAACAAAAACTCCACTTCAAATCCCATAGCATGTGATATGAGAAAAAGGCATGCTAAGTCTGCATGCTTCACCATGGAAGGCGTGCCTGAGGGGCGGGGCCCTGGAAACTCTTCCATCTGGTTCGTGGGAAGGGCGACAATCCCTTGTACCAAGCCGCAGACAAGGGTGAGGTCTGCAGGTCTGGAAGACTATTCTTCCATCACGGGAGGATAGGAGCACAGCTGAGCCGTCTGTCTGTCTCAGCTCTTTCCCATTTTCACAAAACCTTGATTTCAGGTCCAATCAGTGGCAAGTTTAGCTTTGTGGCTGAGGTTAGGGATTTGGAGCCAGGATTTCAGATATGCAGAAGTTTCTTTTTCTTTTTCTTTGTTTGTTTGTTTTCACTTAATTTTATTTCAGAAATTTCATTTTTGTACTTTCTCCTCCTGAGTGTATAGTTTTGCATCTCTACAAAAATTAAACCCATGCTGGGGCATTCTCAGGATTTAGCCGTGGAATTAGGAGACGTTCAGGGCTGATAGGTCGCTCTTAAAAGGTGTTAATTTGCCTCTCTAGCTCAGAATTGTTTTGTAGGCATATTCATTGCTTGGTGGATAGAATTGGAACATTTTAGGTCTCAAAGATAGCAATGTCTGATCAACAAATAGCTGGATCACCCCAGAATATCCACTGTGATTACAGTAGCCCGTGTGATCGAAGACAGGCCGGGCTTCGCTCTCTGAATTCTTAGCGACAGGCCGTTCCAATGAAATATGCTTTCTTTCGACAGTTAAATCAAAATTGTGGGGGTGCAAATACTTCTTGACACTTGCCCGCGAGATCCCAGGAAAAGGCAGCATCCCAAACAGGAAGATGCTTTGGCCCAACTGGTGTTAATTACTGACTGTTGTAATGACTACTCTTTAAGGGTACTTCCTATGATGCGCAAGGCTCCTTTGCCCTCAGCAACCCTTGACCTTCTTGGGGGTGGGGATTGTTGGTGTGGCTAGCTGAGGAGAAGGGACGCAGGGCCGTATCATGCTTGGGTCAGATCATCCTGGTGGAGCTGTACTTCTGAGTGAGGTCGTACAGGGACAGCTCCTTGACGGCGATGCTGCTAAGGTGCGGCGCCAGGTGCAGGGTGGACTCTCTATGGATGCTGTAGTTAGGCGGAGCATGGTCGTCTCCCAGCAGTCAGTGCTGGTCTGGTGGACGCCTTCCTTGTCTCGAATCTCTCGGCTTTGATGTTCTCTGTGATGTCACCGGGATCAAGCTCAAGGGGGATGGTCTTCCTCACAATGCTCTTGGTGGAAAGGAAGGGCTGACAGCCTCACTGAAGACACGTTTTTAGGGATGTGAGATACGGCTTCATGTATCCCTTCCACTTGCTCTACTGTCAAGGACGACATTAAACTCTTAAGCTTCCTCTTCTGCATCCTAAGTCATAGGATGACAGACATGCACGTCTTGTTTGTAAATGATTAACACCGTTCTGATTGTCCACAGGGCAGAATCTATGCCCGGTACCTTTACGCGCACCAAGAAATTGGCTTAGAGGATCGTGGGCCGTGTGGGGAGAACCGCCCTCTGTTATTCTGCTAAATGGATACAGTGTTAAACTGACCACCAATGACGTGAAATAGATTAATGCATCTCTCCACCCTCAGCCTAACAGCATTTTTTCTGCAGTAGATGATACTTAACACAGAGACCCACAACTGAACATGCTTCAGAGAGCGAGAGACAGTGGCATGCTCTGGTTTAAATGGGACATCTGTATGGGACATAGCCCTTTCTCCAAAGGTCGGGAATCACTGTGGAAGATGCTTAAGAGAGACTGTGGATGTCTACAAATGAAACTGTGTTTTCCAGACACATGAGCTCACAGTGATTGTGACATTGGGTGAGATTCTAAAATATTTGTGGGAGAGGATCATGAAGCTCCACCCCTAGTTGAAGAGCTGCCAGCAACTGATTCTGTTAGTTTTCTTCAGGGATATGTTACCTGAGAAATTACTCATGGTCCATTAATTGGTTGCAAACCTATGCACATAGACTCATGGGTTAGAAAAACAAACACTAAAAGCAGCAAAGTTGCATGGAATGAGTGGTTAGAAAGGATGGGGGAAATTATAAAAGGGGAAATGGGGGCATATCAGACCAAAACACATTATGTACATGCATGGAATTCTCAAAGTCATTTTTTTTTTATCCACTGTGTACCCTCCAGGTACTCTGAGATCAAAAATATGTCTCAGTTAGTTTAATCACTGTAAGATTCATGTATAGATATACTATTATTAAAATTTAAGGAGAGGAAGTATGGGCAGGGATGTAGGTGTCCTTTGTAAAGTGACAAATGTAGTGTGGCAGGTCTCTCTGACTACCACACTTGCACTCTGAAGCCCTTTACCCCAATGTCTTTAGTAACTGTTCATTCCGATAATGGTCTCCTGTTAAAAGTAAGAATATTACATCTGCCATCTTTCTTTTTAGGAAAGATTTAATATTTTTTATTAAGGCGTATAAAAGTAAGCCACACATATGTGGGAGCCCGTAGAGGCCAGAAGAGGGTGAGTGACCCCCGGATCTGGAAGTCCAGGTAGTTAGGAGGCACCTGGCAAAGATGCTGGGAACTGAACTCAGGTCCTCTGGAAGAGTAGGAAGTGCTCTTAACCCATCAAGCCTTCTCTTCAGCTCCAACCAGTCAACTTTAGTACAGAAGAGCTCCTGAGATGAGGTAAGAAGTGGAGACTGAGAATTCTTTTCTCACTCTTTGGGAGGCCAGGGAGCCCAAGATCAAGATCCCTGCTGTTTCCTGGGATCTTGTTGGCAGTAGGCTGAGTCCAGGCACTCTGTCCACCTCGTCACCTCTTAGTCTCTGTGACTAATTCTAGCATTTGAATATTGGGGGGGGGTATACTCAGATGACAGCATTTTGTTAGATAAAATCTTGTCTTATTATTACCTTTTATTTTCTTTGACATCTGTCTTTATACAGCTCAGGATCCTCCTGCTTCTTTTATCCTTACTGTTGGGATTATAGGTTTGTGGAATGATGCTCAGCTTAGATACAATTTTGAAATAATTAAGAGCAATTTTGGGGCATGGCTAATGTCTTGGTGTTGCTGTGGGTAGGGTTCCACAGGTGTAGAATCGTGTGAAAATGTGTTAGGTTGCACATGCCAGCCTTGTTGACTTTATTCTAGTTAAAGCCCTAAAACTATAACCGGTAGGTTGTTGCCTTTGTTTGCCTGTTGATTGGGTTACTTGTGCACCCCAAGCTTGGCTCATGGCTGACTACCGGCTGACTACCGAAAGGCGCTTCTCAAAACCTTGTTGATCGGAGGATCTGGGACACAGCACGGTCAGAGTTCTGTGAGAGGGGCGTGCTGGCTTCTTACAAACAGCTTCCGCTGTAACTCCAGTCTTTTGTCTCCTTTGAGGATAACATGAGAGCATTGAGTGAGTCTGCCTTTCTGTGTTGTCTCCAAGAAACAAGATAGAGTGTTTATTAAGACAGAAATTCAAGGGGCTGCCATCCTCCAGGAGTGCCTTCCTCCTACCACTCTGAGGGGGAGGAGAGTGAGCTTTGCTTGCACAAGCTTACAGACTTGCCTTCCATGTCAAGGAAAGGAATGCTGAAGTGCGCCATCAGCTTTCTACTTTCCTTTTATAAGAATATTGTCACACACACACACACACACACACACACACACACACACACACACACGCACACATTATAAAGGTTTTGTGAAGGTTCTGTGCCCCAGTGTAGGGGAATGCCAGGGCCAATAAGTGAGAGAAGGTGGGGTGGCAGGCATGGGGAGGGGGGAGGCAACAGGGGTTTGTTCTTGTTGTTTTTGTTTGTTTGTTTGTTTTTTGGAGGGGAACCTGGGAAAGGAGAAATCATATGACATGTAAATAAAGAAAATATCTAATAAAAAATAAATAAAAGAAAGGTTTTGGATTTAAATTGGCACAGTTATCCACTTTATAAAGAATGTCCTTCAGAGGCGTTGGGACAGCTGGAGTAATTGAGTTTGAGCCCCTTGGCAGGCACTGTGCTGCCGAAATGGAGCACCGAAGCTTTCCCAGCCGTGGCTGCTTGCAGACAATAAAGCGTCTCTGAGTGTGGAGGAGAACGGAGTTCTTAGCCAGCGACAAAAAGCTCAGTGCACATGAAGTCCTTAGGAATTGCTTGTTTTAAATTAAGGAGACATATTTATAATGTATTATAATTTATAATGTATGGCATTATTGTATGGCATTACTCATCTGGTAGCAATTTCTGTGATTATACATGATTTTTAGAAATATGCATGAATACAAAATATTGTGGCAAATGTTAAAATCATGTGATAATAGCTTCTATCTATTGAACATATAACTGTTGGTTAGACTTTGCTAAAACATTTTGTCTAAATTTTGTTGTTCTGCTCTATAGTCTCCTAATAGTTCCACATGTGAACTAAAACACACAGGGTAAAAATGGCACAACAATGTTACATCTTCTACAAAGCTAACTGATTAACTAGAACTCCAAGATTGTGGAGAGTTGGAATGTTGCAGGTTCAGGACCCAATCATCTTGGTCCATCTTTAGTCTCCTTAACAGTTATTCATATCCCACCTTTGTGTCTGTCCTAACATCCTTTGACTATCAGGTAAAAGCTTTTAGAGATCATAGCAGAAATTCTGTAGAACCCACCTACCTGGTATTCCCACCAATTTATTTGGAAAATGCGCTGTTTTATGATTGAAGCAGTGTACCTGACTTACAAGAGACCGAGAATGAGCTGTAGTGACCTCTAGCATCTGATGATCCGGGTCTGCATGTAGGCTGTCCCAGCACCACGCAGAAGATGTCCCGTGCTGCCTTCACCGTGTGTAGAATGCTGGTTTGGGCAGTGCCTGAGCCACAGGATGTCTGATGACACTGTGAGCTAAGGTCCCCAGCCCTGGCAACAGCACCTAAACATCGTTAAACATTGTTATCATCCAATAGAAGTCAATGGTTCTGCTGGCAAGAGCCCAGTTAAGACAGATTGTACAGGTTGGGGATGTGAGGTGGTTTTGGGCAGGGCACTAAGCATATGAAGAATGCTATGAACGAATGCAATCAATGTAAAGATGAAGCAGAGAACTACTTTAGACTTGGATTTGTTAAGCTTTTGGTGGCTGTACTTGTTGGTGGAGTCTCTTGTCTCTTTCCTTTTCTCATTTTTCTTCCTCTTTCGCCCCTTCCTTTTTTCTCTCCTTTTCTTTTCTGTAGGGAATGTGGGGAGGGTGAGAAGAAACTGAAGGCTTGAATTCTGTGGCTGAAACGACCAGCTTGGAAACCAGGCCAGGCTTGAGTAAGGCCACCTTGATATTCAGACATTTGTTCTCTGAGTTTTATTTGTTAATGAGAAGAATGATAAAATTAAAGCCATTCAGTACTTCACAAGGGTAGCAAACAAATATTTGTGAATTGTTCAAAAGGTCAGAAATGCTTTAAAAATACAACTTGTAAGAAAGGGAATGTGAAAAAGCCTTAGAAACACAGGAAGTCATTCAGTCACCAACCATTCACTTTTTATTTGTCCCCTTGTTCTCTAAGGACCAGGAGAGTAATATTTTCTCTCTTGGTTTGGCATAATAGAAGAACATGTTATTCAAATCCTGGTTGAGTAAGTCAGGAGAAAAAGTGACATTTATCATTTAATTAGTTCTTTTGACTCAGCATCTAAAATCACAGTCCAACTTCCCTAATAAGCAGAAGAATGTGAACAAATTATACAAAAAAAAAAAAATCTGAGGTACACCAGCAGCCTGCGTTTATTTATTGGTAGGATGTTTCCTGCTAGCTTATATGAATAGAAACTGTGCCGTGCCGGCAAAGCTTTTTACTTAAGCCCTTTGCAGAAGTAACTGATACAAAAGCCCAAATGTCTAGTTTCTTTCTTGTGTATCTTAGTTCCAAGAGTATTTTGAGATTTAAACATATCATGATGCCCTGCCTCTGCTTCTAGCATAACAGCATCTGTTCCCAGTAGGAACAAGGAAGAATTAATAGTTTGGGTTGGAGATTGGTTTTGGGGTCTATTATTAATATTTTGGGAAGGAGATCAAAGGTAAAGGTTGCCTGCATTAAGCATTCTTGTCTGGAATAGCATTTTAAAAACAAAATGAGATGAAATTAATAAAAATAACCGAGTGGACCAACTGGATCCCGTGAGATTGTAGATGAAAAAGACCTGGGGCTTCTCTCTTCGTTGTCACATTGGTAGAGTATTTCAGAGTGGTGTGAGGTAGAATTCCCCCGAGTGTGTGATCCGTTGCCAATCAGAGCCACCAGAAACAGCAGGAAAGTCAGTGCTCCCCGGAACGTCTAGGGGCCCTCCACATGGTAGTGCATGGCTTAAGGTTCTGCCTTTCTCCAGGGCCAGAAATTGCTTCCTCTTTTTAGTATCTGGCTCTCAGACTGAGGCACTCTTCAATTCAGCCTACCTCAAGTCGTCAGAGCCTTCCTCCAGGAGGAGGCTGGGTGTCTCTGCTCCTTCCTCGCTCTCAGATCTTTGGACATATATCTCTGACCTTTTGGGCAACTCTATTCTCTTTTTACTAAATCATATCATACTGGAGAATGGTATCTACATACCATCCATTATAGGTTAAGTGTCTAATGCAGGCATTGGTAACGGCAGCCCATGTCCCCGGACCTCAGTAGTAGTGCTAGGATTAACAAGAAAAATGGAGTCTAATAGTGGCCACTTTTACACTGATCCACTTCTACCGTGTAAGTCTGCAGTCTCTCCATCACCTTGGTTGTGGGTGAATCTGGAAGGACTGTAATAGCATCAGTTGGAGTAGGAGAGAAGTATGGCGTTAGACAGCCAACTTAAGAACCAGGCTAGGTTTTGGTCTTATTTGGTTCAAGTTCTAAAGAGCTGCACCCGGTCTGAGAATATGACATGACATAAATTCCTTAATCTCTTTACTGCAAGCAAAAAAAAAAAAAAAAAAAAAAGGAATCTTGGTTTTCCAGGTAAGGAGTCTGTGTGGGCTAGTGTCTACGGAATGACATTGGACAGCCGAGAGAATGACAGGAAACGCTCCCTCCTGTGTCTGCATTCACAACATGAAAATTGCAAATTGGAGAGACTTTTGGCAACTGTAAGTTTTGCACTTCTAATTTTTTATAACTTTTGGGGTATAATAAAGGTCATCCAATTTTTCAGATTCATCCATCTAAACTTTTTTGGTCCATCTGTTTTTGTCCTGGCAGGCACAGTAGTAAATGCCTCATTTCAGAGCGGCTTCACTGCTCTTCCAGAACACGGAGAAGAGAGCACTCAAAATTATTATTAATTTCTAAATTAAATGGGCCAGGTCTTATGCTGTCCTAAAAATGGAAACATTCCCCTCCCCAAACTATACAGGGGGTAAGATTTGAGTGTGGTTTGTGGGAGAGGAGCTGTCAAAGTCTTTGCATGAAAAGACAATTAACTGTTGGTGAAGCTGGCAGTGGGGCCCTGGAGAAGGGGGAGGAGCAGGAGATGAGAGGGTCAGGTTGTGATTCCCTTCGGCAGTCCATGTGGCTCTTTGCTGGCAGCGTGCCTCTCGATGTCAGAGTGAGCTGAGTGAGCCAGACATGGTGCAGTGTGGGGAGAGTATGTGGTACTGCGGCTGAGCTCTTGGCGATTTTCTTTCTTTGCCTTGTTTCTTGTTTTTAAATAAAGACAGTTTTGAAGGTACAGGAACTTAGCACAGGATAAGCTCCAGCAAATTGTTTTTT
>JADRCD010223119.1:0-24795 GCA_019843815.1 Montemys delectorum
CTTACAAAGTCAAGGTCTGCTTGGTATCCACTGGCAGGGAACTGCAACTTCTAACTCAAATCAAGAAGTACACAACCCCATTATGTACCAGCCATTGTGTTAGACCCTGGGGACACTGCAGGGAACAGTGAAGGCACGGCTGTCGTCCTTTAGAAAGGAAGGTGGGAGGAGAGACAACCAAGGTCTCAAAAGCACATGTCTGTTATAAAAGGGGGAAACAGGACAGATGAAAACAGCGTGTCTCAGACTGTGGGTCTCCATGACGTAACCCCTGTGCAGGATCCTCCAGACCTCCTTTCTGAGCAACGGCCACGGCTGAGTTGGTAAAGTGTTTCTCCTAAAGGCAGGTAGACATGATGGCCATGCTTATGTGAAAATCCAAGTATTATGGTGCTGGGGAGTGGAGGCAGAAGGATCCCTGGGGCCCACTGGCCAGTCAGCCTAGCCTGCTTGGCAAGTTCCAGACTAGTGAGAGACAGTGTCTTTAACGTTTTTTTTTTTTTAATTTGGGGGCTGGAGATACGACTCAGCTGGTTAAGAGCGCTGACTGCTCTTCCAGAGGACCCAGGTTCAATTTCTAGCACCCACATATCAGGTAAAAACTGTCTTACTCCAAGATTTGACACCCTCACACAGATAAACATGTAAGTTAAACACTGATATATAAAAAATAATACATTGAAATGTTTTAAAAATTGGATTGTGCTTGAGAAAGGACACCTGAGATTTTCTTCTTGCACTTGTGCACTTCATGGGTTAAAACTCACAATCCTCCTGTCTCATCCTGACCAGTGTTCATCACCACACCCAAATTCTCCATGGTTCTTAAGGTCATTTGGAGGAATAAGCAGGCAAGAAAAGCTTTAAAAATAATTAAGGATGGAAATCTATATCTGGTGTTAAAGTGTATTATAGAATTAGAATAGTGAAAAATATTCTCAGGTAAGAATGGATAGGAGATAACACTAGGCCATTCAGACATAAGCCATAGTAAATACAGATAATGCAACAAACAATTGAGTGGGGGAAAAGACTTCTTTCGCAAGTGGTAAAGGAAAGATAAGAATTTAAGAAGAAAAAAATAGATTTTTGCTCTTCACTGAACTTTATTACAAGATATTTAAAAAATATAAGCCACTCAGTATTATGAGAAGGAAAAGATGATTGTAAGTTCAAGGGCAACTTATTAAATTTAGTAAGGCCCCATATCAAAATGGAAAAGTACAAAGTCAGCTAGAAACAGAGCTCAGTGCTAGAGCCCTTGCCTAGGATACCCCAGAGAGGAGCTAGTGATGTGACTCCATTGTAGAGCACCTGCCTAGGATGCCCCAGAGAAGAGCTGGGGGTGTGGCTCAGTGGTAGAGCCCCTGCCTACAATCCCCTAGTGAGGGGCTGGGGACATGACTCAGTGGTAGAGCACCTGCCTAGACTCCCCCAGGGAGGGGCTGAGAGTGTGGCTCAGTGGTAGAGTACCTGCCTAGAATCCTCCAGTGAGGGGCTTGGGGTGTGGCTCAGTGGTAGAGCTCTTGCCCAGTAAATATAAAACCCCAATGCCACCAGAAAAAGAAAAAAAAGAAGGTACAGAAAAAAAAAAGCACAGAAGAATCAATGTAATGCACTCTGCCTGTTAAATAATAATAGACTAAATTAAACATTTAGCAATAAGCTAGCGAAACATTATGCAGAGAATCTGGCAGTGGCATAGCGTTTTTCAATGCCAAGGGACTTCATTAGAAGATTAATATAAAGGATGAGATCAGATAATTCACAAAGAAAAAAACATAAACATGAAACACATGGAAACTATCCAAGTTCAATAATATGAAAATAAATGCAAATGGAAGCAATAATAAGAGGCATTTTCCAACACACCCAGGAAGGGAAGATTTTAATTTTAAGAGATGGAAGGTGCAGTTGGCTGAGCCTTCTCACACTGCCAGGATTGGGTAGTGGCAGGGCCTTCTGATGGCCATTCTGTTTATAGCAAAAGCTCTAATGTTCTTTTCCTTTGATTTGGTAATTTCTTTTTTGGAATCCATTCTAAGGAATGTGGTTAGAAATTTGAAAGATTTCTACCTTGTGCTGTTCCTCACAGCATTGTTTATAGTAGTGGGACGATTAGGAAAGAGTAGAGAACAAAAATAAGAAGTAAAAAACATCAACATTAATGAATCACCTTCCGTTTTCCTATATGTCCATACACTTAAAAATTAACATAACATTTTCCTATCCATTGCCTTTTTTGTTGTTTGAGTAGAGGAATAACTGGGTATTGAATACTGGACCTATGGCCTCAAGCAAGTTAGTTAGATGCTCTACTTCCGAGCCATCCCTCCAGCCTCACTGGGGCAATTCTAGGAGTGCTCTACCACTGATCCAGACACCCAGCCCCTCACTGGAGGGTTCTATACAAGTGCTCTACCTCTGAGCCACGTCCCCAGCCCCTCACTGTGGGGTTCTAGGCAGGTGCTCTACCACTGATCCATGCCCCTCAGCCCCTCACTGGGGGATTCTAGGCAGGTGCTCTACCACTGGGCTGAGCCCTCACCCCATCCCTAGGGGATTCTAGGTGTACCTACACTGAAGCATGCCCCAGCTCTTCAGAGGGAGAATCTGAAGCAAATAGTACTATACTGAGTTATACTTCCTAGACCCTCACTTCAAGACTCTAGCCAAGCTGTCTACCACTGAGCCACATACCTAGATCCCTTTTCCACGTTTTAATTATGAAACAGGATCTAAGTAAGTTGCCAAGATGGCCTTGAACTCACCCTGTGATAACTCAAGCCTTGAACTTATGAACCTCCTGTCTTACCCTCTAGAGTAGCTCAGATAAGAGGAGCCAGCTTCCAGGCTAGCTTTATTTGCTACTGTATCACGATCTTTCCTCGTGGTATTGAGGCCTCATTAGATCTATAGACCCTTAAAGAAATCCTTAGTTTTTCAATCAGTCTAGTGTGTTTTCAGAAGTGGCATGCAATGTATTTGCAAGCAAACGGTAAGCTACTACTCCTTCCCTATGTTTTAGCGATCTTGTGAAATAATTCCTGAGGAGTAATAGTTTGGCTCAGGAAGGTATTAGCTGAATCCTGATGACTTCTTCTAAGAAGCATAGCTTTTGAAAGAATACAGAAAACGTCATTTGGAACCAACTTACATCACATAGGACATTATACAACCGCCTTCTGAGGTGTTGAATGTGAAATTATAATGGAAGAGAAAATGGCACTTCCAGGAGAGACCCTGCCACTAGAACATAAATAAAAACAAATCAGACATTTTGGAAAGATGGCTTCGTTTGATTAAGTGCTTGTCTTGTAATCTTATTGACCTGAGTTCAATCCCTAGAACCCGTTTAAAAAAAAAAATCCTAGTATTGGCACACATGTAATATCAGGCTCCAGACAACTGAAGGAAGATGCATCCTTGGGACTCTGTCAGCCAACCGAGCTTACTTGGAAACCCCAGGCTGGGCAAGAAACACTGCCTCAAACAAACAAACAAACAAACACCCCCAAAATAAACAAAACAAAACAGAAAAACAAATAACAAAACAAAACACCAAGGTTACTGGCATCTGAAGCATGATCTCTAAGACTGACCTCTAGCCTCTACACACAAGTACACACAAATATCCACAAATACAGAGAGCAGGGAGGAGGGGAGGGGAAGAAGGGGAGGGGAACAACGAAAAAGAAGAATGTGGGAAACAAGCTGCCGTTCTCCACGAAAAACCCACAAACAGAAACCGGGCATCCCCCAGCCTCAGCTGTAAGCAGAAAGACTTAGAACCACCTTGAAACAAAATATTTGAGCTTTTAAATTTGGACTTTCACTTGAGCGTCATACTTCTTGGAATTTGAATATCCAACTTTAAATGCATTTTTTTTTAAGCCAATAAAGGAGAAGTAGCTTAGACAATTCAAAGAAATCCTTTTAGGAAGAGCTAGATATAGACCTTGCTTTTCAACAGCCTCTTGAAAGCCTTTAGGGGCTGGAGAACTGGCTCTGTGGTTAAGAGCCCTGGATGCTCTTGCAGAGGACCGAAGTTCAGCTTCCAGCACCCATGTTGGGCAGCTCACAACCAGTGTTAACTCTGGCTCCAGGAGATCTGATGCTCTCTTTTTGTCTTTAGGGGCATCTGCACTCACATGTACTTACACACAAACACACACACACACACACACACACACACACACATACACATCTTTTACTTGTCAGTGTTTTAGAAATGATGATATCTTAGATGAGTTGTGATCAAGAAGCAATATCTAACAGATGGGCTAGGGAGAGAGCTCAGCATGTAATATACTTGTTCCATGGGCAGGAAGACCATGGTTTGGCTCCAGTACCCACATAAATGCTGGACAGGCATGATGATCTGCCTCTAATCCAAATACTTGTTAGGCAGAGACGAGGGATTTCCAAAGCTAGCCTGACTAGCCAAATCAGCATGCTTTACTGAGTCGTTGTCTCCATTTATAAGATAGGAACCAATTAAGGAAGACGCCCAATGTCAACCGTTGGCCTTCACACCCACATATATGTATACATGGGCATTTGCACGCATGTGTAACTCCTCCTCCCGCCATGAACATGCATTGACCCTTGCTCCATACACACATAAAAAAGAAAACTCCCAACATGCATTCCACTGTAGGTCCTGCCTATCCCCCATCTTCTTAGAGCACTTCACAGAAGGAGACTAGAAACCATGGTCCTGTTCAGCCCATTCCTTGCTCATACTGGATTATCTTGGGATCCATCTTTTCTATGGTCTGGGTATAAAATGTGCCCCATTGGCTCCCATGTTTTGACACTTGTTTGTTACCAGACATTGTGGAGCCTTTAGGGGCCAAGACTTGGCTAATGCACAGTCACTGGGGATGGATTTGAGAGTTCCAACCTGGCTACACATCCCACCCTTTCTCTGCCTCCTACTCTGCCCCAGTGTGAGCAAGCTGCACTGTAAGCTCTCAGTCTGCCAGAACCAAGTGTGTCTCGGCTGCCATGCCTTCCCCATCATTACCCATCAGCCATCTCTCTTCAAACCAGGAGCCGATATAAAGGCTTTGTCCTTCAAGGAAAATCAAGTTGGTGATGAAGATTGGCCATCACACTTTGTTTCCCTTTGCAGCTTGTTAAGCTCCTTCCTTCCTTCAAGGATATACTGAAAACAGGTGAGGACGTTGTCTTGGGAACCCAAGGCATCAAGTGTAATGATTTATGAATCTACCATGGTGCCTTGCTTGTGGCCTAAGCAGTGGCTTGTCCACTTCACTTCTATGGCCTGGGATGTGCCTACTGAGAGTATCTGTCCCCTGAGGTAGATTTCACAGAGTGGAATGACTTCTCAGTCACACAGTTTACACTTCGCCCTGTCACCCATCAATGCTTACCAGCTTTTTCAGTCTATTCCTTTCCTTCCTTTAGCTTTTCCAGGGAGTTTATGACGAGTTTTCATCTTCCTGGAAAGTTCAGCTGGCCGTTCGTAATGAGCAATGTAGAGATCTGGGCTCCCTGCAGCTTCCCGGCCTAGTTCAAGTTCATTACTGTGGTTCGTAGAGCTGTAGGAGTCCAGAGAAAGGTCCTCGGCAGGCTAGCTCCCTGTCCCTCTTGCTAAATGGATCCAGATCAGAGGAAGCCCCTGAAGGAAGGGCGACTGGAAGGAGTGAGCACACTTCATTCTGTAATTACTTGCTTAGTCGAGATTCATATAAAACCATTGCTAAGTAAAAGAGTTCACGACTAGCCTGTTGACACAGCTCAGCAGGTAAGGATGCCAACTGCCAAGCCTAATGATCTGAGTTTGATCCCAGGAACACACATGGTGAGAGGGGAGAACTGGCTTCTGCAAGCTGCCCTCTGACCTCCGCAAGTGCCTGGGGTACACATCCTACCCCACCCACTCAGATGTCATTTTAAAAACATTTCAATTAAGAATCCTTTGAAAAGTAAAATAAGCTGAACTTAGAGAAATAATCTATTTGCATGCCTTATTTTTTTTTTTTTAAAAAAATCTAGATTCCTGGCCCTCTTGTATGTGGAATCTAGACTTTTCTTAAAAAAAAAAAAAAAAATAAGGCATAAAAATAGAAGGGAGACTATTTGGGAAAAGAAAATGGACCAGCAAGAGAGGAGTGGAGGATGAAAGAGAATCAGTTATGTGTGTCTAAAAATCTCATGGTGACTCTATTATTTTGTATAATCCATGCTAATAATGCCTACAAAAATTCCTCTGTAGCTTGGGAAGATGGCCCAGTTGGAATGGAAGAGTGCTTGCCATGAGGACCTGAATTTGGACCCTTAGCACCAATGCAAAAGCAACAAGGGATGGCATATACCTGCCATCCCAGCACTGGGGAGGCAGAGACAAGAGGGTCCCAGGCATTCTAGCAGAACTGGTGAGCTCCAGGCTCTTTCAGATAAACAAGGTGGAGATGAATCGAAGACAACCACCAAGGTCAGCCTCTGGTCTCCACACGCAGGCCTGCACCTGCACATATAACCATTTACACGCACACACACAAACCTGTAAGGGTACAATCAGTCCTGCATTTCACAAAAAGGTGACCGGCACAGGAACTGTTCGGTGTTGTAGAAATATTTAGTCTCAATCAGGGATTTCTTCCCAACCTCTGATCATTCAGTTCCCGGATAAAAGACACACAGCTTTTATATTTATAATAAGCCTTAATCAGCACTAGAGCTGGCCAGCTATCTACCCTCTCTGGTATTAGAATCTATTCTCCCATCATTAAACCCGAATTATAGTTTGCCATGTTCCTTCTGAGCTGTTCTGAACTCCAATTGGCCAGCCCTCGTGGCCATGATTTCATGACTCACCTAAACCATGGCGTCTTCCTTCTCTCCTCCTCCTCTCTCTTCCCCTCATGGTTCTTTCCTAACCCCAAGCCTGAGAACCCAAACCCCATGTATCTCAATTATGCCCAGTTGTAGGCTGTAGGCATCTTTTGAATGGGTAACTTAGGGGACAAGGTTACAGAGTGTCACTTGGGTTGGGTCTACATGCAGATTCTCTTGTCCATGGGACAACCAGGCCTTGGGGGCTGTATTTAGCATTACAATATATAGCAAAAGACCAAACGTCAACAGTTCCATACTTACTTTTGGAGACACTCCAAAATTTGTCGTGACGCTGCCCTCTTTAGACTTGTTTATCAGACCAGATCTTTTTGGGAGTAGGAGAAATTTAAGTTGTGTGTTGGGTTGTGTGTGAGTGCCCTGACTCCCCTGGGAACCAACCATCTGTGAGGATGACTAAGGATGCTCACTGCCTGCACAGTAGCAATCTGAGGAACATGTGGCTTTTAGACAGTGGCCATTTACATTAAAATTCCCAAAGGTCACCTTTCCCAATTACCCATTAAATACTTTCCTCAGGGCTAAGAGAAGAAAACACATTGTAACTCGAAGACACTGGAGACAAATATGAGCCTATCAAGGTTGTGTGCTGGGGTCTCTGATGCAGAGGGCCATGGTCTACTGTAGGGTTAATGTTGGGTTCTGAGTTGAGCCCTTGTTGTGCTAGCTCTCTGCCATTTTCCACCCACTAATTTTAACCCCTTCTTGCCTAATGTTTACCATTGGTAATATGTGAACTGGGAGAATTCTTCATAGTGTTGGAGTTGAAATAAATTTGTATAATACTCATATACCAGACATCTAGAAAATGTCAAACAACTATCTCCTGTTTCTTATTATTACTCATTCTTTTAAATGATTACATGAAACCTACAAAGATAAGAGCTATTTATTTATTTCAAAGACTTTTTTATTTTTCAAGTGTGTGTATTTGTGTGTCTCTAAGTGTATTTGTGCATGTGCATGCAGATGCTCTCAGAGTCTAGAAGAGGGTGTTAGATCCCTTGGAGCTGGAGTTATAGGCGGCTATGAGCCACCTGATTTGGGTGCTGCTAGCTCAATTCAAGTCTCCTGGAAGAAAACCAATGCCCTTAACCACTGAGCCATCTTCCCAGCCCATGAGACAGTCATTTAAATTATTCTCTGTGTGTATGTGTTTGTGTACATGTGTGCATGTTCTTGCATGTCTTGGAGTGCAAGGATGTGTTGTTGCACATATACCTCTCTTTTCATTCATATGGAGGTCCAAGGATGATGTTTTAACTTATTTTTGGTCACATTTTTCACCTCACTCATTGAGGCAGGATGTCTCAATCCAACCCAGAACTCATGCGATTATAGCTAGACTTGATAAATGGGTTGCTAGAGGATCGCCTGTCTTCACCTTCCCAGGCTAGAATTACAGGCAGGTTGCCATGCTTGCTGGGGACCCAAGAATGATTCCTCATGCTTGCAAGGATTACTAAGCCATCTCTCCAGTTCCTCCAGCCAGACCACAGTTTGTAAGTGGTAAATGAGCTGCTTGCTTTTTCCAGGGCCAAGGCAGGTCTTAGAGGCATTGGATCTGCTGCTCAATTCTTGCTTTGATGGTGCCTTTGGCTAAAAGTAGCATCTACTTGTAAGCATTGCCTGGTCCTATAACAAGTGGAATCAGAACTCCTGAGGATCCTTGAGGTACACAATACTTTGCTCCTCTGGACCTCTGCATGGGGTAGATAAGTAGGTGGTCCCCCCTCTCTTACTTGGAAGGTAGATATTTTCAAACATAGTTTTAATTTCCTCAGGCTGAGAAGTATGGGCAAGCCCCCTTGCTAGTCTTCCAAGTGGGAGAACAGTGTCTTCTAGACCTTGAGCATGAGTGTAAGTTAGACACATTTTAGTTAAGATGTCATAGGGTTTGCACACAAATGGGTCTATGCCTTTGAATTGAAGCATGAAGACTTTATGATTGTTAGAGCTTATAACCATAATTTTTGGCTATTTTATTGGGCTCTTATACCTACCATCTTCCTTCACCCCAATCCCTTTCAACTCCCTAACACTAGGTAGGAGAGAAAAAGGGTTACAGGGAAAAGGGGAGTGTTGATCTTGTTAGACTACTTTCTGCTGATGAGGGGCATCAAGATCCTTGGGGCAAGTCTAATCCTCATCATCAGGATATGCAGTTCTTCTTGTTTCTGTTCTCACAACCACTTGATAAAGTACAGCAACAGGGAGCAGCAGCAGTGTGAGTAGCAGCAGAGGGAACAGCATCAGGGGGAGCATCAGCAGCAGGGGAAGCAGCAGCAGGGGGAACAGCAGAGCCTCCCTCCTCTCAGGGCTCTGGCATTTTATACTCTCTCAAGAGTTCCATGAATTCCAAATGAAAACATTTTCAGCTGGCAGAATTACGCCCCTGACAGAGCACGAGACAAATCATAGCTGCTATGGACACCTGGGATTAGAACAAAAAACAGATTCACATGACATTGTAGCAGTAGGCGATTAATCCACTCTAATGATGGTGTAAATTTTTTTACCATGCATCCCAATGTTTTGAGCTCTCTAATGAAACACACACATACACACACACACACACACACACACACACACACACACACACACACACACAGCCTATATTTAATATGCCTTAATCAACTCAATTGATGGGCCACTTCCAAACTTACATGTTGCTAATGCCTCCCCTCCGATACTCCTGAGTTATTACCTTCTAAAATCTATATTCCACCTTTGCTACCCAAGACCCAGTAGGGGTCCTGCTCATCCTTTGCTCTTACATGATTGGTACTCTGTCTTCTACTGCCCTCAAGCCTGCATCTTATTCCTCCCCTGGTATGGTGACTATTCTTCTTCTCTAGGTTCCCTTGCCTGAGAATCCTAAAGTCCTGCCTCTGTCTCCCTGCCCGGCCATTGGCTGCCAACAACTTTATTTACAAATCAGAACCAACTAGGGGTAGGGAACCACAATGTCTTACATGCAGGATTCTTGTGCAATTTGTGGGAACTCAATTAACATAATATAAGCATTAAATCAAATCTACAACATTTTCCCCTTTTGTCCATTAAAAAGGCCTTTTCTCTCAGATATACATTGAACATAGTTATAACAATTATGTAAACTATAAGGTATGATATACACTAATAACATCCAGTCCATCAGTTTTGTTAACTAAGGTACATTACTCTAACATTTATGCTAACTTAAAGAGTTTACAATTCTATACCTGAATTATGTTTAGATTTAAATTTGCCTTACCCTCTGAAAACTGTCCTTTCAAATCTAGATCATTTTCCTCAGTGCTCAACAACTTAAGTTTAGTTATGACACTATAACTAGTCTTCAACCTCACCAGAGATCTGAGAACAAATTAAATATTATCTGTCCTGTTTGATTTTCTTGCATTTTTCTTTTCTGTAGCCAAGCTCTTCAGGGGGTCTTTCCCTGTCATATCTGATCCATATCACTCTGGAAGGAGTCCAAAATCTTTTCTTCTTCCCTATTAACACAAATACAGAGCTTCTCTCCCCAAAGAGCATGCTCTTTGTCCAGTAAACTGAAATCGTCAAAGGTATAGATTGATTCAAATTAGCAGCCTCCTTTCTCTTCAGGCCTGCTCTATTCTGACCTCTCTCCCAGAAGATTTTTAATATCATAACCACCAATATTTATAACCACATACATTTTGATAATTAAAACAATTCAAAGCAATTAAGACAATCTAAGCAAGTTATGATTATCTGTTGAGACAGTGCTCCTTCACTGACCTTACCTTGTTCTTACATGATTAATTTTGAATTGTGAGATTAAGACCTAACTTTCTACTTTTGTCTAAGATAAGGTTTTTCTCCCTACCTGCTGCCCTGACCTACATTGTTCCCTTTCCCCTGCTCTGACCTTTTTGATCAAAGGACTCAATTTATTTATTCATCAACTGGTTTTTTAAAGAAACCAAAACTCTCACCATAAGTTCTTCTCATGGGTGAGTCAGGAGGATGACCATAAACTGGGTCTATGGTACATGTTCATGGAATGCAGAAATCCAGTGTTTTATGATCCTTCTCTTCCATCTCCTTCCCCCTCCTACTTAATCTTCTCCCTCCCTTCTTTTGCTTCTTCCTACTCTTTCCCTCCCAGTTCCCTTTTCATCTTCCTTCTTCCTCTATTTCCTCTTCCTTTTCTTTTCTCCTCTCCTTCCTCTTTTCCTGCTTAATCTCACTTCCTCCTTCCCCCTTCTTCCTCCTCCTTCCTTCTCTTCTTCAGCTCCTTCCTCCTCCCTTTTCTACTTCTTTCTTCCTACCTTGATAGATAATTTCCTACTTATACCCAGGAACAAATATACCAGGGATACATCAGAAGGCATCCTTTTTTGTGTCTCTCCCAGTATCACATTGGAGAGTTTTCTGTTTAGAAGTACTTGCTAATCTGAGAGGCCAATGTGAATTCATTGTTTGTCTGAACATTTTTAGCGTACCAGCAAAGGTGAAATTCCAGCTCCCTTTATCTTGTCAAATGGGGAGAGAAAAAATTGATTTCCACTCAGCGTTTCATTGACTGCTCACTCCATTTGGTAGATTAATCTTTCCTTTCCCACCAGCTTGCCACACCTCTCTGATCCTCCCAGGAGTTTCATCTATGAGACAGTGTGTTTCTGGACAGCCTGTGCTTGGCCACTGGGCATGGATTTTGAATAAGTGCTCCTTGGAAGCACCGACATTCGGAGAGTGGATTAATTTCTGGGTCTTCATTCTGGTGTGCTACTGTGTGTGGATTCACCAACTGGAGCAGAGGTGTAAGGAGGTGGAACACTGTTGGTTGTGTTGCCAGTTTAAATGGCTGTAGGGGTTCCTAATGCCATGTTGATGACTTGCTGCGAGTCACTTAGTGCCCTTAGGGTTCAGTTTGGCCTGTGAAGTTGACTTGACAAACACCTTTTGGTTAGCACCAACTCTAGCATGAAAACAGAATAAAATACCCTGCAAAAACCAATTGATGCTTAACAGAACAAGGGAAAACAATCAAGAGACACCACTTATTCATTCTCTAAGCATATTCTGAATACCTGTTCTGGAAATCAGTATACATAGATGTCTCAAGCCTTCTTGGGTTACTCTTCTTGATGAGACATGAACAAATGTCTATTCACCCCAAATAGAGCATACCGATGACAAACCAAAGGAATGACTCCACTGTGGTCTACTTCTGAGAACCAGTGAGTGTATTGGGATTGCATGACTCACAGGCAGTTGTATCACCAAAAGTCTGCTCAGCATGGGTGATGACTCAGAAAAGCTTCATCTCAGAGCTCTCTGCATTTGGTTAACAGGTGGGAGACATGTCCCACCCCCTGCTAGTGGCTAACTTATGTAACACTGAGAGGGGCATTTTGAATCTTGTAAGTTCTAGGGGCTTTCTGTGCCTTGTATGTTTTGTGGACTCCCCCTAGTTAATAAAAAACCTCCCTCCAGCAGGAAATGTTTCATTTCATAGAAAATAGTCGCACAATTGCTTTGCTCTCTGACCTTCCATAATCAAGCTCAGGTTTGGAGAGTAAGGCAAACCCAGATGGGAACACCAAGTGCGAAGTTCTGTACCTGACGTACGTGAAGTTGTAGGAGACTATACTGGGACATTTCCTGGAAAAATGTGACCCAACATCTGTTCACTTGAGATAGGACCAATAACAGATCAAAGAAATGATTCTGGCTTGTTGGACTAGTGCATTTACCGAAAGGAGTTGCTTACAGAAGTACAGGTAAAGGCTTACATAGAGTGTCTTAGGTCACTTGAAGGCAGATGAGACACTGAAAAACCCACTGGAGAGGGGCCTTGTGAATCTTCTGAGTTTCCGGAACTTCCTGGGCCTTATGAATTTCCTGAGCTTTCTGTGTCTTAATGAGTTTCCTGAGCTTCCTGAGTCTTGTGAACTCCCTCTTCCTTTTAATGGGGAATGTTTCAATTCTGAGCAAATAGCTACATAAATTCTGACAAGAATGAAAATTTTGGCAGACTCTTCTTGGTGAGATAAGGTATGGCCAGGAAGCAATAAAACATTAACAGCATTGTAGCTCCTCCTCTGAGAACAAGGTGGCATTCACCAGGAAGACCATGGGTAAAGATATCCCCCAGGAGACATACGAGCAGGGGCATAGAACCAGAGAGGTGAAAACAACATATTGCTTTTTATGCAAAGGTAAGGGTAGTAAGGTGATGAGAAAGAGAGAGAGGGAGGGAGAAAGGAGGAGAGAGAGAGGGGGGCTTGCAGAGTACGCGGAGGTATTTCTCTTAGTTTTGGGTCAAAATATCACTGAAGTTTGTAGAAGTGTTGTATTTGCTTTGGGGAGAAGTAATCTCAAATTATTTGGAAGATAGTATAGGGGCATAATTCCAAATACAAGTGTTGATTCTTGGAAGTGTTGTCCCACCAAGCTTGTTAGAAAGAGAATTACCTACTGGAGAAATGACAGAGAGAACTTCAACAAGTATTTAAGGGGTTAAACCCTTTAGACATAATGACTGTGTTTATGTGTGAGTGCAAGGAAGAAGTTGTGACTTCTGTCACACATAGTCAATTTGAGGTACAGAGGAGCAGCAGATGTGAGGCGTGGTCATGCTAAGGAGGAGGTGCTGGGTCCTGAATACAGTCATGAATTTGCTTAATGATGGGGAAAGGCACTGAGAAATGTCTCATCAGAAGCTTCATCCTGCTGTGACTATCCGAAAAGCATACTTAAAAAAGCTTAGATGCTACACAGCTAAGCAAGTGTGTGTGAGTGTGTGTGCCCATGTGTGTACATCCATATACTTTCTATGCATCAATAAAGCAACACAAGATTGAATTAGGGGCAAGAGGAAATGATATAGTCAGGACTTGTGGCAGGGCTGGGAATGTAGCTTGGTCAGTAGAGTGCTTATGGAGCATGTACAAAAGCCCTGTGTCCATCCCCCGCACTGATTAAATAGATAGCACACACATAAGGACCTAACACTTGGGGAGTGGAGATGGGAAGATCAGAAGTCAATGTCATTCTTAGCTCCATGGCAAGCCTGAGGCTGGCCTGAGCAATCTGACAGATTGTTTTTAAAGAGAGGCGCAAAAATATATTTTACTAATTATTGCCATTTTATGGTGATACTTTAATATTTTAAAACAAAGTGGACCTTGGTAGTGAAGGCTTGTCATCTCAGTTATTCATGAGGCTGAGGAAGGAGGGTTGCAAGTTAAAGGCCATCCTAAACTGCAAAGTGAGATCAAAGCCAGCCTGGGTAAGTTAGTGAGATCCTGTCTCTAAAACAAAAAGTGAAAAGAGGGCTGGGACTATTGCTCAATGACAGAACACTTGCACAGAAATTCCCAGGTGAGGGACTGGGGTTGGGGTATGGCTCAGCTGTAGAACGATTCTTTAGAAACCTCCAGTGAGGGGCTGGGATGTGGCTCAAAGTAAGGTACTTACTTACTTAGAATATGCCAGTGAAAGGGCAGGGGACTTGATTTATTATAGAATACTGTCTTAGGGCTTCTATTGCTGTGATAAAACACTAAGACCAAAAGAAGTGTGGAGGTAGGAGGATATTTCAGCTTATGTGTCCAGATCATAGTTCATCATGAAGGCAAGTGGGGCAGGAGCCTGAACCTAGAGGTAGGCACTGAAGCAGAGGCCATGGAGAGTGCTGCTTACTGACTTGTTCCTTATGGCTTGCTCAGCTGTTTTTCTGATACCATCCAGGATCACTTTCCTAGGGGTGAGTGGCACTGTCCACACAAGTCATTAATCAAGCAAGTGCCTCACACAGGCTTGGCTACGGGTGTTTCTTCCGTGGACATTTTCTCAATTGTTTTCTCTTCCCAAAAGAAGCTTGATTCAATTGAAAAACAAACACAACAATAACAATAACAACAATGACAGCAACAGCAGCAGACCTATCTAGGACAGGCACCTACCTAAAATTCCCCTTTGAAGAGTTAGGATTATGGATCAGTGGTAGAATGTGTTTTTTCGAATCCCTCAGTGAAAGGCTGAGGGTGTGGCACCTCCTCAGAATCCCCCAGTGAGGAGCTGGAAGTGTGGCTCAGTGGTAGAGCCCCTGCCTAGAATCCCCTAGTGAGGGGCTGGGGGCGTGGCTCAGTGGTAGAGCCCCTGCCTAGATGCTTGGGCATCTCTGGGTTCAATCCTCAGTCTAGGGAAAAAAAAAAAAAACCAAAAAACAATGAACAATGCTAAACCATTCTCAGTTACATCACCAGCTCTTTCTATTTTATGTAGGTCATGCCAAAGAGAAAAAGATAGTGTTGTTAAGTGCATCAGGGGCTGTCGATCACATTTATGGTACTTTTCACTCATATATCTCTTTTTCTCCTTTCAGGAGATGGGCAGGTAGATTTTGATGAATTCATGACGATTCTCGGCCCCAAGCTGGTGTCATCAGAAGGTCGTGATGGTTTTCTTGGAAATACGATAGACAGTATCTTCTGGCAGGTAAGTGAGATTTTCACATAAGATTAAGTCTGGCAATATCATGTTTTCTGGGATCAACTAACTTTGACTGTGAAGTCTTGAGTGTCTATAGACTGCAACGAGCCCTCTTGGACTTGGGGCATTAGGTGTTTTGTGAATTGACTATCTCAGTTGATCTTTATGATGTGTTCTGTTAGGGTATGGAGAATTGAGCTGTCTCCCCACGTCTTTTCCTTGGATCAGAGTCTGTGTTTGTGGAGGTGAAATTCTTCCATGTCTGACTCGTGACGGGTTTTCTCCTGGAGACCTTGAAAAGGGGACATTGGTGTTGATTGCCTCTGATGATTCTTACATTGAGCTAAACTCATGAAAGTTCTCAGTGCAGGGGTTCAAGAGAGACAATGAAGCATGTTGTCCTTTTGGGTAACAGGTGTATTTGCCCTATAGGCAAATAGGCATGAGAAGGGTTCTGAAGAGAAGTCAGTTCCACGAGACAGAGTAGAGGTCTTATCTTAGAGCAGAGGTACTCAACCTTCCTAATGAGCCTTTAATATAGTTCCTCTTATTGTGGTGACCTCACCCATAAAATTGCTACTTTGTACTTGTAATTTTGCAACTGTTATAAATCATAGTATAAATATCTGATATGTAGGACATCTGATATATGACCTCCCCTCCCCCAAAGGGGGTCATGATCCCACAGGTTGTGAACCTCTGCCTTAGAGGTTTAGAGAGTGGGGGTGGGGGAGAGATGGTGGTCTTATGCCATACAGTCACTGAGGGCAGATACATCTGATTGAAAGCACGTCCTACAGAGCCCTCAGTTGGTCCCCTTATGTGTGTCTGTTATAGGGGGGTGGTTATTGTAGTCCTTGATTGCTCAGGGTGCTTAGTGAACTTCCTCTGGGAAGTGAGTATTACAGAGTCACAGTTCACACGCCATCACATGGCAGCTTTCATTTCTTTTATGGCAGTTTTCATGACATGAGAGAGGAGAGATAAGAGAAAGATAAAAGGTAGAATGAGAAGAGAAAGAGGTAGGGAGAGGAGGAGAGAGAGAGAGAGAGAGATTCTATGTGTCTCTGTGTGTGTGTGTGTGTGTGTGTGTGTGTATGTATGTATATATGTATGTATGTATTATGTTTTTATACATGTAAGCTTGGTCTTGGTAGCTTCTAGCTCAAACCTGACAATCCCAAGAACTTCCTCACTGACAGGGTGCATGGTAGTTTGTGTTAGATCTTGATACTACTCCCGTGTTTCTTTTTTTTTTTTTAGATATTTTCTTTATTTACATGTAAATTTTCCCTTTCCCAGGTTCCCCTCCAAAAAACAAACAAACAAACAAACAAACAAAAACAACAAGAACAAACTTCTTTTGCCTCCCCCCTCCCCATGCCTGCCACCCCACTCTCTCCCACTTATTGGCCCTGGCATTCGCCTACACTACTCCCGTGTTTCATATGACACATTGGTTTTATCTAAGGACCGCATCCGATACTATCAATTTACAGGCAGTTCTGAATTGTGGATCCTTGTTGGAGATTACTGATGCCCACATTCTAATTATTAGAGTGCCACTAAATCATTTTTACTTCACGTCTCTACTTTAAAATGTGACTATTATTTCATGAGTATGGAATTGGGGGAATGGGTCATTAATCTTTGTTTTTAAAACATGAGCCAGATACGTTGTCAAGTTCAGTCGGATGGAATTTCTTTTTAGACTTCTAAAACACTACAGAAGCTGGGCAGAGTAGTGCATACCTGTGATCTTGATACGTAGGAGACTGAAGCAGGAGGATTGCTCTGAGTTTGAAGCCAGTCTGGGCTACAAAGTTTGCAGGGTGAGACCCTGTCTCACAAAAGCAAAAACGAAACCTAAACAACTTCAGACAGAAACAAATAAAAACCAGGAAAAATAAATTAAAACATTACAAACACCATCAAAACACAGTGTTCCCTTGATTTCTTAGAACAGTTTTCTTTTTGGTAAAACACTTTCCTAAGATAGATAAGCATATGGTTACTTTTTCCTCATCTTGAATTTTACTCTGGTACTCACCTACCTTATAGCCAATGAACATATACATACCTTTTATTTGACTGTGACAAAAATAGATGACAGAGACAATTTAAAGAAAGAAAGACTCATTTTGGCTCACGGTTTCAGAGGATTCAGATGGCTATGTGGCTCTGACACATCACAGCAATAGGACTTGCCATGTCCCATCATGGCAATGGGAACATGTTGGCACAATAGAGATGGTCACTCGCTTTACAGTGGGCTGGAAGGAGAGAGAAAACCAGGAAGGAGTCAGCCATCGTATCCCCTGAGGATCTTTCTCTAGGGACTTATCTTCTCAAGAGCCCTTAATGTCCCAAAATAGAGCTGTTTTAGTCAGGGTTTCCATTCCTGCACAACATCAGGACCAAGAAGCAAGTTGAGGAGGAAAGGGTTTATTCAGCTTACTTCCACATGGCTGTTGATCACCAGAGGAAGTCAGGACTGGAGCTCAAGCAGGTCAGGAAGCAGGAGCTGATGCAGAGGCCATGGAGAGATGTTCCTTACTGGCTTGCTTACCCTGGCTTGCTCAGCCTGCTCTCTTATAGAACCCAAGACTTCCAGCCCAGGGATGGCACCACCCACAAGGAGCCCTACCCCCTTGATCACTAACTGAGAAAATGCCCCACAGCTGAGTCTCATGGAGGCACTTCCCCAACTGAAGATCCCTTCTCTGTGATAACTCTAGCCTGTGTCAAGTTGACAAACAAAACCAGCCAGTACAAGAGCCATTAGAGAATTAAAACCATGACCCTGCAGGAGACATTTTGGATCCAAACAGCAGTGCCATTTTTCAGCCTGTCTAGATTGAGCCTGAAAGAACAAGTTGTCCCCACAGTCATACACTTTACCTACAGTTGTCATGAGTTCTCTCTACCCTGTGCTCTGCCTTTATGGTCCACTTCAGCCTAGGAAGATGTCACAGGGCATCCTGAGCTCTGTGCTTTTTCTTTTTCCTGGTGGCATCTGAGAGGAAGGAAGGAACTATGGGTATCAATCCCTATCTCTCATAGTGGCCCTGATTCTCCAGATTCCTTACCATTTGGCATCTCCATGACCAGGCAGCCCTTTTCTAACACAACACTGACTCTCATTAGCATAGTTCCATCACATCATCGTGACCACAGACTCTCTCTAGGTTTGTTAGACTGTAGGTCTCCCTCCTCCGGAGTGAGATGATGGGGCACAGCAAAGTGAGCCAAGGGTGGGAAATTGCATCTGAGATTATTTATTTTTAAAAGTATATTTTGCGTGACTGCATGTGTATGAGTGTTTATATGCATGTACATACATGTCCTCCTTCAGGAGCCATCTACCTTTGTTTTTGAAGCAGGGTCTCTCACTGGCCTGGAATTTACTGGTCAGCAAGCCCTTGGAACCTTCCTATTTCAGCTTCCCCAATTGCTTAGATTACTAGTTCAGGCTGCCACACACAAGATTTTTGTTGTTGTTTTCTTTCTTTTGTTGGTTGGTTTAGGTTTTGTGTGCATTATGGGGAGGGGATTCTGCCGATCAAACTCAGGTCCCCCTACTTGTAAGGCAAAAACACTTTACCAACTGAACCATCTCCCCATCACTATCCCAGCCTCACCCTGTAATATCTAAATGAACTCTGGAATGCAGCATCTTTCCTCTCGTGCAGTTACTCCCCCAGCACAGAACAGCAACTAGCAAATAAGCAGGAGAGCATCCCTCAGTCCCCAGCTGCCATGTTCTGCCTCCGTTCTACTGCCTGATCACTGAGAAGCAGCTTGAGAACGTGTGTGAAACACCCCCAACAGTCATCCCTGCATGGAGAGGAGCTCACGACCTCCATGCTTGGGTGGCCAGGGTGGCGGGGATGGGGTGGGTTTAAGAGAGGGCTGTGGGCATGTGTGCACATCTACAGGTGACATAATTTGCATGAATGTATCATTTTCAGTCTGTGGCAGTGGTATAAGAGAGAGAAGCAGAAAGGCCAGTCTCTGGCTCTGGTATTCCAGGAGGTGATATTAGCATCAGAAGGAAATAATGCTATGGTAGAAAGGATACCATGCTAAGAGATTGCTGCCAATTTTCTATCAGAGCCCCGTATCCAGTTCTTACTGAAGCAGAGATACAAGGATTCAACTGCGGCTCCTCACATGGCATCACGATCATGGAGCAGACTCTGCAGGTCTCACAGTTTCAGCAAGTCAGGAATTAGAGAGCAGCTCAGCTGGAGGCTTTGGCTCTGGGTCTCTCAGGAGGGAGGAGGTTGCTGTCAAGGTGCCTGCTGTGATCATTAGAAGGCTTGGCTGAGGTTCCTGGCTGTGCTTTAGGCTGCCTCATTGCCCTGACTGGCAACCTGTTCTCAGATCTCCACTATCTGGGCCTTTTGGAGTACCATTTGAATATCCCAACTCGACACACTGAGCTCTCTTTAAAGTGAAGGGTAAAAGAGAGTGCAGTGCAGATTGCGTGAGGACATTCAGACTTGGCTTTTGTGTATGTGTTCTTGTGTACGTGCTTGTGCCACACGTATGCACATGTGTACGGTGGCCAGTAGACATCCTTAGTCACCATTCACCTTCTCTTTGAAGCAGAGTCTCACAGGCTTAGAGCACACCAAATAGGCTAAGCTGGCTGGCCAGCTGGTGAACTACAGGAATCTACCTGTCTCTGCTTCTCCAGCATTAGGATTACAGGTATGCTTCTGGCTCCACATTGTCCTTTTTAAGTACGGGAGAAAACTACCTCCCAGTGAAGTCAGGAAGCAGGAGTTATCTGGGGCTATGGTAGAGACTAGCTCTCAGAAAGGGTAGAGATCCTTTAATCAGGTCTCCAGGGTATTTGTGTGTATGTGTGGTCTGTGAGCTCCCATGTGCATGCAGAGATACATACATATATGTGCACGTGTGTGTGGAGGCTAGAAGTCAGCTTCTAGTATTGTTCCTCAGGATCTGGCCACCTTCTTTTGTGACAGAGTCTCTTATTGGGGCTTATCAATTAGGCTAGGCTAACTAGCTGGGGTCTCAAGGATCCACCTCTCTCTGTCTCTCCCAATACTTGGATCACAAGCATGCACCTAACCAGATTTTAACGTGACTGCTGGGAATTGAACTCGGGTCCTCGGGCTTGCTGAGCAAGTGCTTACTGGCTGAGCTATCTCCCCTGCCTGAGCTTCCACTCCTGATCTGACGTTGCTGTCACAAGCCTTGCTTTTTCTCAGCATTGAATTCTTCTTACCTTAGAGGAAATACCGAGGTAGAGACATTTCTCTCCATCATTGACAAGAAGTCTTACTAAGCACCGAGCTCATCTTCCTAATTAAATCTGTTTCCTGATGCTCTTTCTTTACTGGAGTTCTAGCTGACACTGCCAGGGATAAAATAAAATCAACTGCGATTTTGAAAAAAAACCAACAACAACAACAAAAAACAAAAAACAAAAAACCAAAAAACCAACAACGATCTGTTGCTTGGTGCCAGTCTTAAACTTATGACTTGCAGCATTTATGCAGGGAATTGATATTGGAGATGGTGGAATTTAGCTAGCTGCACCACCGCTTCCTTCCTGAGGGGTTTGGCCTGCAAGTTGTGCTCTAGATTGTCCGGTCCAAACAGGGCATTCTGTGCCTGTCTTTGAGGCTCAATGTCCCTGGCACCCAGTTCAAGATCCTCTTAGATATTAAGTCATGACTTGTAAAACCTTGGTGTATGTGTGGGTTTCTGTACATGTAGAAGCCCAAAGGGAACCTCAGATGTTGTCCTAAGCCAACATCCCTTCCCTCCCTCCTTCCTTCCTTCCCTCTCTCCCTCCCTCCTCCATCTCTCATTCTTTCTCTATCTCTGCTTCTCTCTGTGTGTCTCTGTCTCTCTGTGTGTGTTTCTTTCCGTCTCTCTCTCTCTATCTCTCTCTTTCTCTTCATAGTCTCTCATGGCCTTGTAAAATCACCATAAAACGGCTGCCCAGGGATACCCAGAGATCTCCCCATCTCTGCTTCTCTGGTGCTGCGATTTTACAAGTACCTGCTACTATTGTGTTTTATAAAAAGATAAGGGAAACCAAGGATTTGTTCGGTGGAGGCCAGGTATGGTGTGGGGGAAGGGGAGTGCCTTTGCAGGTCCATGCAGAGTTATCCCTTTCCCCTGAGGGACCAGCCACACAACAGTATAGTATAGAATAGTTTATTCGGGACCTGGGGAGGGGAGTTGAGAGGGTAGTAGAGACAGAGAAAAGCACAGAAAGAGAGAGAGAGAGAGAGAGAGAGAGAGAGAGAGAGAGAGAGAGAGAGAGAGAGAGAGAGAGAGAAGAGTAGGAGAATGGGGAGAGAGAGGGGTGAGGAACAGGAGCAAGAGCAAAGAAAGCAAGAAAGAGAGGAGGAGGCAAGCATCCCCCTTTTATAGTGACTCAGGCACACACATGTGGCTATTGCCACATAACTGTGGGGCAGAGTCTAGACTAAATGCCAACATCTACCACACCCGAATTTCCTGAATTTACAGGTTCTGGGGGTAGAACTCAGGTCTTTATGCTTGTATGGCAAGTATTTCACCAACCAACCGATTTCCCCAGCCAGAAATTTTGTTTTCTTTTTGAGACAGGATCTTACTATGCATTTCAAACTGGCCTCAAACCCTGATCTTCCTGCCTCATCCTCAAGTGCTTGAATTATAAGGCACCCACCACTACCACCAGGCTCAGCTGATGACTTTGGAAACGTCACTGTGTTCTTCTCCTCCCACGCATCAAGTTCCTATAAACTTGACATTATTGCAGGGATATTGTGAGGGAGAAAATAAATTCCTTTTGAAGTTGGCCTGGGGACTTTATGTATTGTAGTGATGGAGAGGTAGAAAGGAAAGGGCTGAAAATGCTAGGATACAGGACTAGAGGATGGCCTTCCTGCTCAACATCCCTGGGGCTACGTGAGCAATGACAGACGAAAGTCAAACTTAGCAGACTGGTGAGTTTCCTCTTTACAGGAATGTGGGTGAAAAGTTACATATAGGAGCATGGACAACTCAAAGGCCCCAGTTCCTTTCACTGGAAAACCCACTTTAGCATGGGTACAACTCAAGAACATCTGCATCCGTGGAGCTCTATTTAGAACTTATAGTCGGCTCAGCTGAGTAGAGAAGTCCTTTCTCCAGCAACTGTTACTGCCTGTTAGTCTCTTTTCTTATGAAAAAAAAAAAAAAGGCAACAGGGCTTCTACACTTAAACTATTGAAAAGGGGGGCCTGGAAGTGTGGTTCTGCTGGTAGAAGGCTGGCTTAGCATGCATACAGCTCTGTGTTCCCTCCCAAGCACCACATCAAGACCCAGGGGCCCTGGTGCATACTTGTAATCCCTACACGAGGCAGGAAGCAGTCAGAGATAACATACCCTCAAGGACATAACCCTCTAGGGATCCAATTCTTCCAGCTGGGTCCCACTTCCTAAAGTTTCTAGAGCCTCCCAAAATAGCATTACCAACAGGTTACTGACCACTCAACATAAGATGGGACAGGGGTTCGCATTCAATTCTTAAGACAGTGACAATGTCTAGCTTGTCATACAGATAGATCTGTGCAATATCCAAGACCAATAAGACCAATTCAATATCCTAGCATAAAAGTGCACAAGTTGCAGGCTGGGGAAATGACTCAGTAAAGTTTTTGCTATATCTGCATGAGATTTGATCCCCAGAATCTATGTTTTTTTTGTTGTTGTTGTTGTTGTTTTGTTTTTTAAATCTTGTCATGGTGGTGGGTTAGTAATCCGAGGCTGGGAGGCAGAGGTGGATCCTTGGGGTCTACCAGCCTACCTACTTGGTGAGCTCTGGGTCAGTGGGAGATTTTGTCTGAAGAAAACAAGGGAAAAGCATCTGATTGACAGTTGAGAATGACCTCTGACCCCTCCCATACATGTACAAATTACTATCCTCAGATAATGAACTCAAACAGACCTGCTTGCCAAATTGACTTGCCAAGTCCCCGAATGCCTAACTACAGGACTGCTTAGAACCCCTATCAACTATGGACTCTCTCTTACCCGTGGGAGAATCATATGCTACCCGCAACTGCTCCCTGAGAATCTTTCTAGATTTGGCTTCTATCTCTCCAACCCTAATCATTGCTCTGTCTGATTTTTCCTCTTTCCCTCCTCTAGCTTTCCATTTTTGCTTAAGTCCTGGATTCATGGTTGTTGTTGTTGTAATCCAAACATACTGGGAAGGAGAGGTGGCTCCATGGTTAAGAGGGTGTCCTGCTCTAGTAAAGAATCTACAGTTTGGTTTCTAGTCTCTGTGCTGGGTGGCTCACAACTGTCTGTAATTCTGGTTGCAGAGGATTCAGTACCCTTGACTCTGTGTGCTCACACATGCATATATCCCCCCACCCCACCCCACATACACATATTTAAAAATAAATCAGCAGCAACAGCAACAACAAATCCTTCCCAGACACTGGCCTGTGTTCTGCCTGGAATGTTAGACATGTTGTTTCTTAAGCCATGGTTGACAGGTGGTAATGTAGCTTGGAACTCTTTGACTCATGGGCGGGTGAGGGTTCTCCATGCCCCATGTTCACGACATGTAAGAAAAACTGACCAACTGCAGTTATATTGCAGTGGAAAATCTGCTATGCCTTTAAGGAACAGGGATGGGCTGAGAAGTTGACAGTGACATTCTGTGTGGTAGGAGGGTGGAGGTGTTGTCTAAAATCTCAACAGTAGGCATATGTTACTTCCATAATTGAGAGGAAAAGCTAAAGTAAAGGTAAAGCAGACTCCAGCTAGAAAACATCTATTAATAGCTATAATTTTTTTTTATGTGTAAGACTAGAGGTTACCTGCATGAGGCTGGCAGTGAGGAAGGCTGCAGGGAGATGGCTCTGTGAAATGAAGTATGTTCATTTCTGTGAAGGATTTGGTGCATGGGACCAAGGCTTGGAAAATATAAGAACATTTCATTTTTTAGATCTTCGTTTTTTTTTTCCTTTTCTTTCCTCTTACCTCTTTTCCTCCCTCCTTCTACACCACCACTGTCCTTTCTCTTTCTCTTCTTCTCCTTCCCTTCCTATGTCCTCCTTACCTCCTTATCTCCTCTCTCTCTCTCTCTCTCTCTCTCTCTCTCTCTCTCTCTCTCTCTCTTTCTCTTCCTCCTGGCTTCCTCTCTGTCTCTCTACACCTTGTCTCTCTCAGTCTATCACTGTCTATCTCTATCTGTCTTTCTCTCTCTCTATCTCTCCTTTTCTCTGTCTGTCTGTCTGTCTGTCTGTCTGTCTGTCTTTTCCCCCTCTCTCTCTCTTTCTCTGTGTCTCTGTTTTTCTCTGTCAGTCTTCCCTCCTTCATCTCTCCATTTGGCTCTACATTCCTTTTCTCTGTGTCTTTCTGTCTATCACTGTCTCTCTCTGTCTCTCTTTGTCTCTCTATCTCTGTTTTTCTCTG
>JADRCD010223120.1:0-18349 GCA_019843815.1 Montemys delectorum
ATGCTGGGAAAAAGTCCATATTATATTGTTTCCACATAGGTGAAGTTCCAGACCATGCAAAATTATTCCACAAGGATAGAAATCAAAGTTGTTCTGGGTGGGAGAGATTGATCAATAGAAGAGGCACTGGGAACATTGGAATTCTGTGGGTGACAAAAACACATGCATTGAAATTGAAAGGTGCTTTTATCTGTGCATTTCATTGTTTTTAAATAATGTATCAATAAATCTTAAAATATGTAGTTTTAATTCTTCATTAGAGCCTCCTCTTCACCAATTCATTACTTATTGCACATTATATCTGGTGAAGGGTAACTTCCCATGAATATATGCATGACCTGGTATGCAGCTGAGTATTGCTCACTGTCTGTACTGATACCATGCATGTTTGATAACCCATGTAAACTGTCGATAGGACACAACGGTTTTCAACATGTTGCTGCAGTAATTCTAACTGTTACTAAAGAAATTAAACATGGAAGTCATTTTTTGTTATTTTAAGTTTGAACATTCTGTTCTTGGGTTAATTTTCTTCTTTTCATGTATTTATGCATGTGTGTATGTGCATGGGAGTGTATATGTATGCTTACGTATGTGCATGACACTGTATGTATATGTACTTAATTTTTCCATCTGTTTGTTTTTATAGCTTGTGTTGTACTGAGTTAGCTTATTGTGATATTATTTAGCTCCCTTAGAAAAATCATACAGTTTCTTCTATTTTTTGGCAACTTGGATTCTGCCAAAACAATATTTAAAACAAAAATTTTAAATACATAGTTTATAGACACGGAAAACAAGAAGAATGTGGGTAAACTTTGAATCTTCCAACTTCAATAGAAAAGGTGTATGTAAGTGTGAAAGAAGAGGTGCTGTGGAAAGAAGAAAAGGTGAGTTAAGAAATCATGGGATGGAATATTTTGGGCCTTGGTCAAGAGCTGTCCAAGGTCTGACCCAAAAATGGGTCAGGCAGCCAGCCACATTTTTCAAAGCCGCTAAAAATATTAGAGAATAGAGGAGAAAATCCTCAATTAAAGCAGGTGTACTACAAACCCCTTTACACAGGTAATCCAGAAACTATCTAACTTTGAGAAGTCTTATCTAATTATGTGGATATAGGAGAGATGTTTTGGAGTGACTTGACTGGAGGAAAGCTGTATATTGAATGAATTCTACTATATAAATATAACACAGATTTTTATTGTTATAATAGCCTTTGGTACCACTAACATCTTTCAAGGGCATTTGTGCACTACATGTGATGCCATTCAGGACTAAAGATGGTGTTTTATTTTAGAATCATATTATTCAATGCTAATGATGATGGCTAATTTTTCTTGAGTTCTTAAACTGTGTCTAGTAGTATTCAGCTTATTTTCAGGAATTTATGTAAATAAGTAAGAACAGCACTAGGATATAATAGTGTTGTTATTTCTACTTTAGAGATGAGAGAGGAGATATTCAAGAGTGTATCACACACAGCCCATACTACTCATTGGATAATGGCTGAACTCAAAGGGTCCCTCTTAACCAGTATTCTATGATTCAGAGTGTCAATTTGCATGTGATTAAATACTTAAACTGCTTTTCTCTTAAAATATTTTATGTACAACATGGTGTTAGGTTTGACATCCTTATTCCTTAGGACTGATTGTTTATTTATGGCAGCAATCTTACATTTGCATTCCTCAATTGTAAACCGAAGCTTTTACCCAGCATGAAAACATTAATACAATTTTCCCCAGAGAGATGGAGTATTAGTGAAAATAAGTGACAATATTCTTTAGCAATAAAAATAGCAAAATCGGCAGGACAAAAGTATTGACATTGTCTGGAGTAATCTTAGCAGAAAATGAGTAAATCATCTTGAAGGAGATACATTGTTATAAAATGACACTATTATCTAATATGGCTTGACAAGGAAAGACGAGATCCTTCCAGAGGATGACAACCCACAGGCCCATGTGTTTCAAAGAACCAAAGCGAATGGCATACTTACAGTCCTGTCTACATGGGGAGCAGCCACATTTTTCTCTAGGCACATATCTACTCAAAGATATTACTTCTAGAAAAGACAGCTTACTTAGGAAGCTGACGGCATCTTTTTCCTGCACTTGCTGTCATCTGAGAGAAGAGAAGCAGGAAGGAGAAAGTCTCCAAACCCATTCCTGGATTTCACATCAGTCAAACATACTCAGAAATCATGAACTATATCATGGAACATAACTCTTTGGAACCTAGACTGTGCCAAGCATTTGCCTTACAAGTTATTATCTTATATCACAATCTCATATTACAGTTTATCTTATATCAGTGTGACACCTTTATGGAAAGTTTTAAACACACTAGTCTTATCAATCCCCAAGAAGGGTTTTTTTTTTTTTAACTGTCTTGAAAGCAGAATAGCTTGATGGAATTAAATGTTATGCATTAGGCAGTCAAAGTTTTGGCAGGAGAAAAATTGTAAGAAAACCTCTTTATATTCTTGAGTGGGTGGAGGACATTTAGGGATAACATGGAATCCTGACTCACACTGAAAAAGTATTTGATTCTGTGAATGTATAAAATATATCAGAAATTGAAGACAATACCTAAAATGTTAAAAACAATACTCAGAACCACTGTGACATTGGTTACTGCCTTCAGTAAAATACCTCGTACATTATTTAGAAAAAAGCAATGTTTGCAATAGCCAAGTGTAGAAGCAGGTAATTTAAAGGGAATGAAAATCAAATGGCTATGGCCTTTGTAAATCGATGTTCAACCTCCCTACAAATCAAAGGGATGCAAACTCGAATGACAGCAGGATCTCATTTCTTAAATAATAACAGCCACATTCAAAAGCCAGCCTGTGAGGCAATGCCAAGGCTTCAGGAAACACACCATCTCCTGTGTCATTTGTGATTTTCAAGTCTCATCAGGATAAAAGAGAAAACAGGGTCTTTCAAAGTCTAAACTGTGTATCTTGTGTATCTTTGACCTGTCAATTCCACTTCTTGTGGTAACAGCTTTAGAATGATGCAAAGGTTTATATGTATTTATAAAATCTATTGATTGGTCTAAATTGTTGGAATTTTTAAATTACCCCCCAATTACATTTTTAATCAGATTCTCTAAATATTAATATTGAATTGCATTTGCCTTGTTCTGTGTGCTTTTTTAACAAGACATGTCTTTACCCTGTAATTTATCATTTTGTATTTACAAAAAAATCTAAAACTTCATTGTATTGTATAATTTCTACATTTGTCACAATTAAGGCATTGAAATAAATAATCTGATCATCTAGATAGCTATTTATATTTTTGCAATGTTATCAATAATTTGCTTTATAGCAAAAAATGTCTAAGGCTGTATTCATTATCTCATCTTTCTAGGTTAGTCTGGAAATGGCTTCTATATTTTTGTAGTTATTCTGGCATTGACATTTTTGAAAGCAACAAGGTAGAATTCTCTCCACTATGCTAACCTGCTATTGTTTCATAATTATCTTCATGAGAGATACTGTTTACAGAAACACCCCAGAAGTCTCATGAACTCTTCCTGGGCCCACCATATCATGAATTATTTACTGTGGTTCTGTCTGTTGAATGGTGATAGCACATATGATCAGCCAGGTAAAGCTCTGCTTTATCTAAAAATGTCATTTTTTCTTTATAATTTGAGAAGATTTATGAATATCTATTTTTGGGATTATAGAAATATTTGGATACTCCTTAACTTTAACTGATCCATAATGATTCATCCCTACATAAACTTTTAATGTTGTTTAATAAACATTTTTCTAACTTCATTATCTCTTCACATCTCTTAATGTGTTGTTTCATACTGTTAGGAAGAGATTTCACTTTTAATTACTCATTTATTTGTTTTTTATATCCAAATGTAATAACAGAATCTAATTTTCTCATAAAATGGTAAAATATATATTAATATCCAATGTTGACTACACAATTTACATTAAGAAATACTCTTTATGTGTAGGTGCCTTTCCCAAGCTAGCAGCTATGCCCTTTTGATACCTCTCAATCATTTTCAGAACTCATTGCCAGTTTTGAGTCCAGAATGATGCTACATCTTACTCTACGTTTCCTAGCCCTGGAATCAAGGAATCATCTTGTTTTGTGTCCATTTCTGTGTCTTTCAATTTCCTGAGAAGTTCTAGTTCTATTTAGTTGACAATATTCATAGACAAGGATCTGGGCATAAAGTGTACAGGACACTTTTTTTTTTATCATTTTGTAGATTTTTGCACATGGCCTTCAATAATGAAAAAGTAGAAACAATATCAATATGTTTCAGGAACAAACTCAATATTCTAATGCATAATATTTAGAGAACACACACCATGGAATACAAGGTAAATGTTAAAAACAATGAAGGTTCTATTATATTGATGTGGAAGAGAGTTTAATTTATAGTCTATGTTAGAAAAGTATCACAATGAAAGGCTCTTTCATGCCACTTACTATAAATAGTACATATGTAGTTATCTATTCAAACAGAAAAATTTAAAACTCTGGAAGTTTGCATACTGTATTAGATATTTTTATTGTCGCTATGACAAAAAGTACTTGTCCTAAAAAATTAAAGAAGTGCTTATTTTGGCTTAAAGTTTGAGGAGACACACTCCATCCCAGCTTGGAAGGGATAGAGGTCACATTCCATCCTCTATCAAGAGCAGAGAGATGAATATCATGTTTCCTCCTATTCTCCCTCTTGTTTAGTGCAGAAGCCCTTTCCGTGGCAATGTTCTGCTCACATTCAGGGTGGATTTTCCTCCTCTGTTATGTTTCCCAGAGGCATTTCCTAGGTGATTGTAAATCTAGTCAAGTTGACAATAAAAATTAACATATACTAAACCATTTTATTCAACTTGTGGCTGAAATTAAAAAACAAACAAAGTGAAAGTTTTATGTATATGTGTTTTTGTGATTTTTATCAAATTGTAAATCTAAAAAAGATGCAGGGTCAAAAATGGAGCAGAGACTGAAGGAATGGCTGACCAGGGACCATCTCAATTTAGCCCATACAGTAGAGGGCACAAAACCCTGTCACTATTACTGATGCTTTGTAGTGCTTGCAGACAGGAGCCTAGCATGGCTGTCCTCTGAGAGGTTCAGCCAGCAGCTGACTGAGACAGATGCAGATACTCACAGCCAACCATTGGACTGAGGTCCTGGACTCCTATGGAAGAATTAGGGGAAGGATTGAAGGAGCTGGGTGGGTTGGCAAAACCATAGGAGGACCAACTTTGTCAGCTACACCAGACTCCTGGGATCTCCCAGAGACTAAGCAACCAGGGAGCATACACAGGCTCATCCATGGTCCCTGGCTCTATAAAATGATTTTATAATGGAGGTTCCTTGGGGTCAGGAATGGTATGTGTATGTTTGTGTGTGTCTTCTGTATGTCTATGTGTCTATGGGGCTGTGTGTGTTTGTGTATTTGCAATGAGCTAGCAACCAGGTATGTTCTTAGTTTGGGTTGCTCTTTTCTTTCTTTTTTTCCTTTTTAATTTCAAGCCATTTGAAAACAGTCATTTAGAACACATCTTGTGTAGAAAATTAATATCATCTAGTATTGCCTGAAAAAAATAGTCATTTCACAGGAACCCTTTGGTGCCCAGAATGGAAAACTTTGGAACCATAGGAAGTGGCGTGATAGGTCAGAGGAAACCATGTTTTGTCATTTGTAATGTACAGGTTGATTCACATATTTTCTGTATGTAGATATAGGTCAAAGAATCTCCCAATACATGCTGTTGAAGCTAGTTTTAAAGGAAATATACTTGGTGTCTAATTTTCTCATAGTTTTTTCTTAACATTTATTTATTTTTCTTGTGTGTGTGTGTGTATGTATATGTATGTGTATGTGTGTGTGTATGTGTATGTGTGTGTGTATGTGTATGTGTGTGTGTGTGTGTGTGTGTGTGTGTGTGTGTGTGTGTGTGTGTGTGAAATATATGTGGGTGTTTGTAGGGCAAGAAGAGGGCTCTCTAGTGTTGGCTTTACAAATTGGCTGTCAGATACCCGGTGTGCTTGTTGGGAACCCAACTACGGTCCTCTGGAAGTACTCTCATCTACTGAGCCAACTCTCTAGGTCCTCATTTCATATTCTTAAATAAAGAAATGAAGGTTTTCAATTGCAGTAATAAGATTAAAATACCAAAGCTATTCTTTAAATAGAGAACACAGATGTACTTGCCTACGCATTCAGAGCTATAGTTAATGACCGTTAGCAAAGGCATTCATTTAGGGATACATGAAAATTTTTTCTGAAAAAAAAATTACAGATTAAATTTTAAGGGAAATTGGCTCATTAGCTCTCAGGAAGCTTACAGCTTTGTCATTCTTAAAGTACTCTCAAATGTAATAGGAACATTTATATATATTTAGAACTAAGGGAAATTGGAATGAAAATTTAGTTTCAGTTAAAACGTATGCGTGTGTGCATACGTGCATGAGTGTGTACATATGTGTGTGTAAATGTGTGTCCATGTGGGCTTGGTTTGTGGCATGCTTTGTTCTCATAGAATACATCACTGCTGTATTTGGCAGTATTATTAGGCATCAATAGTGTACACAGTTTCTATTACATTTTACCATTATTTGGGCTATGCATATATAACTATTTAGAATCTAACCTAGTTCTTAGTGTCTAAGGTATTGCTCTATAATATTAAAAATATTAACCCACTATATTTAAAATCTTTTTACATATATGATGTGTGTGCATGTTTATGTGTAAATATGTGTATGGCCATGCTTTAGAATGCTTGTAGAAATTAGTGGGCAATTTTGGTGTCTGTTTTTGCCCTATGGTTTAAGACAGACTGCTCTGCTGTTTGCAAGTGTTTATATTAAGCCACCTGGCTGCTGAGATTCTATATATTCTATCTCTGGCTTACAATAACAAGATACAGTAATACCAGGCACAAACCCTCACATCAAGCCTGGGCAAGGCAACCCAGTAGGAGTAAAGGGATTCCAAGAGCAGGCAAAAATATCTGAGACCCCCCGACTCCCACTCTCACTGTCAGGACTCCCACAAAAGCACCAGGCTCACGACCTTCCCTGGCTGATAGTATGGACTGTGGAAATGGAGGATTGTGCCTGAGAACCTGTTTGCATTCCCTACTCTTTACCTTTTGATTGTGACTGTGCGGTGATCAGTCACTTCAGGCTCTCCTCCCTTGACCTCTCTGCCACGATGCACTGTGTCTTTGAATTGTAAGACAGAACAAACTCTGTCCTCCTCAAGTTAACTTTGTTAGAGTATTTTATCACATCATCAGGAAAAGAAGACACTATAGGAACACAAGTTTATGGGGAATTTAAAGTCAGGTCCTTATTTCTGAACAGCAAGCACTTTTGGGAGCCTTCTCCCAAATCTTTCCTCATAGTTTCTTTATCTAGTTTGAAAAAGAAATTCTATAAGATTTGGTGTGTGCATTTTTCTGGTTCTTTAAGGTAAGCATCTAGAAGAAAGAAGAGTTATATTATTTTGTAGTCATGAAGAACATGTTAGTTAGATGACAAGCATTCTTCTCACACATGTATCTGCCTACTACAGGCTTGCTGTAGCATTCCCCAGTGTTTTCTTATCTCTGGAAGACAGGTTGAAGAAACTGTCCATTCAACATGCTCTGTTCTTTAGACACAGAGGGACAAGACAAAGTATGTGTTTCCAGTGCCTATGCAACCACTTCTGTTCTTTGCTCAAACTAGGCCTCATGGTTTTCAAGTGTAATAGGAAGAGAATGGATAATTCTTCCAAAGATAGGAAGCAGAATTTTTGACAAAGACAAATGTAGTTTTCTTAAGACTTTAAGAAATAAGATTGGGTAGCACTCCTTTCCCATCCTCCAAGGCCTTTCTGTACTTAAATTACAATGGCCATTGAAATATTTCTGAGAACCAAAGGTCCTATCCAACTACAAAATTCATCATGGGGTCCATAACAATTGAGAGAAATGGCAATTTTTGGAGGGTGAGCCATTGACATTCTTGTTATTGGAGAGTTCTTATCATCCAAGCCTTCTGCACAGTAGCACTTTAAGCTGTTTTTCCAGTGGAAGACCTTGCTATTTAGGTTTATCTGCCATCAGTTATTCAGACTTATACTATCATTAACCTCAGCCTCTATCTCTCCTTTGTGTCCTTCTGATGGAAATTTTAGCAAAACTGTAATTTTCCTCGGGGTTGTAATATAGTAGAAAGACTTTAGTCTTTCTACTATAGTGGAAGGAGATCTGTTTGTTATGTCTCAGATCACTGACATCTGTATCTAGTCTCTTCACTTAAGGCAATAATGGACTCTCTGAGAACCCCAATTTTCTTATCTTTCCTATCAGTTGTCTCACAAGGCTGCTGTAAGAGCCTTGAACTAGATAACGTATGTAAGGTGCTTCATAAAAGCGACAAGAGGAAACATGGTATTTGGTGTTGCTCTTGTCGCTCCAGGATGAGTTAGTAATACACATTTCCTGCAAGATGCTGATTCCAGGATATGAGAAATAACAGGAGGTATTATGAAGCTCCACTAGGATGCGTCCCTGCCCATCTTCTATTTTGGAAGAGACTAAACGATGAAACAAATGAAAATAAAAACAAAAATCTTCTGACAGTTTTGTGTGATGTCACTTCAGTGGGTGCATTGAAGATTTTACTCAATAAAGAAAATTTCTCTTGTCAGGAATCAAGTACCTTTTAAGTGCTACTGATACAACTATCTCTGGAGGAAGTGCCTCTTGTTGTAACCACTTTGTCATCTGTTAGCAATCACTGTAACTGTTGTCCTACTAAGGGCTTATTTTGACAAGCAAGAGTTCAATTTTTTTATAAGCCCTGTCACATAAGTTTGATAAGATACACTACCCTAGAGATAACATAAGAATTTGATAATTGGCATATACATTGTCAAAGTTTCCACCACTCTAACATACATATCAGGAATATTAGTAACTACACTCTACTACATAACATTGAACTTTTACAAAGCCCATTCCCATGCCAGTTGAAGCTGCCCAAGTTTTCTCTGCAGAAAATATGTGGACTAGGAACATATTTATCTACTTTTTCTGGTTACATAAGACAGGAAAACATCTGGTCAACTTCATTCCTCACAACTGTTTTTTCAAAGCATGAGGTATTCATTTCTATATTCTTGGTTGGCCTGTTCCTCCTAGAAAATCAAAGACAGTCAAAATGATAAATAAAGTAGGAGAGCAGATCTCAAAAGTTTTGTTGAAGAGTACTTCTTCTAATTAGGAAAGGGCATGCAGTTGACCAGCGATTTCTTTCTATTCTTTTTTTTTTTTTTTTAAATTAGGAATAAGATTTAAAAAACAATTTTGAATAAATGAATTATCTCAAACAACAAGAAATTATAGAGACATTTAAAAGCCTATAAGTGATAAGTAAATATTACCCCCCCAAAGCTTGGAATACCCAAGATTCAATTCACAGACCACATGAAGCTCAAGACAAAGGAAGAACAAAGTGTAGATGCTTTAGTCCTTCTAAGAAGGGGGAACAAAATACTCATGGGAGCAAATACAGGGACAAAGTGTGGAGCAGAGACTGAAGGAAAGGCCATCCAGAGACTGCCTCACCTGGGAATCCATCCCATATACAGTCATCAAACCCAGATACTATTGTGGATGCCAACAAGCGCTTGCTGACAGGAGCCTGATATAGCTGTCTCCTGAGAGGTTCTGCCAGTGCCTTACAAATACAGAGGCAGATGCTCACAGCCAACCACTGGACTGATCATGGGGTCCCTAATGGGGTAGTTAGAGAAAGGACTGTAGGAGCTGAAGGGGTTTGCAAACCTATAGGAAGAACAACAATATCAACCAACTAGAGCTCCCAGGGACTAACCTACCAACCAAGGAGTACACATGGAGGGACCCATGGCTCCAGCCACATATGTAGCAGAAGATGACCTTGTCGGGCATCAATGAGAGAAGAGGCCCTTGGTCCTATGAAGGCTTGATGCCCCAGTGTAGGGGAATGCGAGGGCTCAGAGTTGGACACCCTCATAGAAAAAGCAGGGGGAGGGGAGATGGGATAGAGGGATTCTGGGAGGGAAATCGGGAAAGGAGATAACATTTGAAAAGTAAATAAGGCTTTCTGCTCCTCCCTATTCCAGAGACAACCACATCTTCTTGTGCAGTGCCAGTACAAGTCCCGTAGACAAAATGGTCAAGATCGGTGTGAACACATTTGGCTGTATAGAGCGCCTGGTTACCAGGGCTGCCTTCTGTTCTGCACTTGGCAAAGTGGAGATTGTTGTCATCAGTGACCCCTTCATTGACCTCAACTACATGGTCTACATGTTCCCGCATGACTCCACCCATGGCAAGTACAACTGCATAGTTAAGGCTGAGAATGGGAAGCTTGTCATCAACAGGAAGCCCATCACCATCTTCCAGGAGCGAGATCCCGCTAACATCAAATGGGATAATGCTGGTGCTGAGTATGTTGTGGAGTCTACTAGCGTCTTCACCACCATGGAGAAGGCTGGGGACCACTTGAAGGATGGGGCCAAAAGGGTCATCATCTCCACTCCTTCTGCCGATGCCCCCCTGTTTGTGATGGGTGTGAACCACGAGAAATATGACAACTCACTCAAGATTGTCAGCAATGCATCCTGCATCACCAACTGCTTAGCTCTCCTGGCCAAAATCATCCATGACAACTTTGGCATCGTGAAAGGGCTCATGACCATGGTCCATACCATCACTGCCACTCAGGAGACTGTAGATAGCCCCTCTGGAAAGCTGTGGCGTGACAGCCATGGGGCTGCCCAGAACATCATCCATGCATTCACTGGTGCTGCCAAGGCTATGGCCAAGGTCATCCCAGAGCTGAACAGGAAGTTTACTGGCATGGCCATCTTTAGGGCGCGGTTCGGACAGCTCTTTACGTACATGGCCTCCGAGGAGTAAGAAAGCCTGGACCACCCACCCCAGCAAGGACACTGAGAGCAAAAGAGAGGCCCTCAGTTGGTGAGGAATCCCTACCCCAACACTGAGCATCTCCCTCACAATTTTCATCCCAGACCCTCATAATAACACGAGGGGTCTAGGGAGTCCCCCCTACTCTCTTGAATACCATCAATAAAGTTAACTGTATCCCCTGCCAAAAAATAAAATATTTTTAAAAAGGTCTTTGAGGACCCTGCTTTCTCTCTGATTCTATGTGACCCTTAATGGCACATAGAATTAACGACTGAGTGTGTTATGTGATCTTTTCCTTCAGCATGAGTGCAGTCCTAACTGGAAGATGTAATAACATAGAAGGGGAAATTTGGGGCTATATTTAGGCTTAACCGTACCATTTGATGCATCTTTATGATCTTTCAATTATCACCACCTATACAACAAAGACAATAGTTGCTGTAAGTCAGTCTTATAGGTAGTTTTGAGTTTATATAAGATAGTTCTTTGCTAGTCTTTAACAGGAATATTTAGGCATAAAATGAAAGACAAGGATATCATCCAGAACTCTGCTCCAATCTAGAATGTGAATAACCACAGAAGAATAAAGAGTTCCTACTAATCAACAGTTACAAAAGTGGAAATAAAAGGCGCAATCACTAGATTTGGGGATTGATTTTACACACACACACACACACACACACACACACACACACATTCTTTATTTTTAAGGCAGGACTCAAATTAGCTATGCCACCAAGTATGACCTTCAGCTTTTTATCTTCATAGTCAAGGTGCTAGCATACACCACTGTGGCTAGTTTTATGTGATGGTGTGAAATGAACCTAGGGCTTCATGTACACTTGGTAAACATGAATCAACTGAACTATATTCCTAGATGTGCTGGCTAGTCTTACATCAACTTGACACAGGCAGGAGTTATCTAAAATGAGAGAATCTCAAATGAGAAAATGTCTCCATTAGCTCTGGCTGTAAGGCATTTTCCTAATTAGTAATTGATGGGGGGCTAGCCTACTGTGGGTGATGCTTTCTTTGGGATGGTGGGCCTGGGTTCAATAAGAAAGCAGGCAGAACAAACCATGAAGAGCTAGTCAGTAAGCAGCACTTGTCCATGACCTCTGCATCAGATCTTGCCTCCAGGTTCCTGTCCTGACTTCAGTGATGGACAATTATCTGGATGGGCAATTATCTGGAAATGTAAAAGAAATAAACTCCCTTCTCTCCAAGTTGTGTTGGTCATGGTGTTTCATCACAGCAGTGGTAACCCTAATTAAGAGCAGTCTTATTTATAATAGCCAGAAACTGGAAACAACCCAGATGTCCCTCAACATGGATACAGAGGAATGGATACAGAAACTGTGGTACATCTACACAATGGAGTACTACTCAGCTGTTAAAGACAACGAATTTATGAAATTCTTAGGGAAATGGATGGATCTGGAGAATATCATCCTGAGTGAGGTAACCCAATCACAAAAGAACACACATGGTATGCACTCTCTGATAAGTGGTTATTAGCCCAGAAGTTTGGAATACAGGAAGAACAACCCACAAACCACAAGAAACTCAAGAAGGAGGAAGACTAAAAGGTGGACATTTCATTCCTTCTTAAAAGGGGGAACCAAATGCCCACAGAAGGAGTTGCAGAGATTAACTATGGAGCAGAGACTGAAGGAAGGACAAGCCAGCCTAAATATAGCTGTCTCCTGAGAGGCTCTGACAATACCTGACTAATACAGATGTAAAGGCTCACAACCATCCATTGAACTGAGTACATGGTCCCCAATGAAGGAGTTAGAGAAAGGACCTATGGAGCTAAAGGGCTTGCAGCCTCTTAGGACGAACGACAATATGAACTAACTAGTACCCTCAGAGCTCCCAGGGACTCAACCACCAACCAAGATGTGTACATGGTGGGACTGATTGTTCTGGCAGCATGTGTATAGTAGAGGATTGCAAATTCGATCATCAATAGAAAGAGAGGACCTCGGCCCAGTGAAGATTCTGTGCCCCAGTGTAGGGGAATACCAGGGCCAATAAGTGGGAGAGGATGGGGTGGCAGGCATGGGGAGGAGGGAGGCAACAGGAGTTTGTTCTTGTTGTTTTTGTTTGTTTGTTTGTTTGTTTTGGAGGGGAAACAAGGAATGGAGAAATTTACATGTAAATAAAGAAAATACCCCCCCCCCCCAAAAAAGGACAGTAACCATTATTTGATTTTGTTTTAAATTACACTATGAGCCAAGCCCAGGGCCTTACACAAGCTAGGCAAGTATTCCACTACTAAATTGTGTCTCTAGCCTCGAATAACTTGATCTTTAAAGCTTGGCAAAAGAGGAATCAAAAGTCAAAAGTTTATTTTGCAACCCTGCTTAAATTCAAGGCAGAATGTTAGATCCAGATAGCAAGAATGATTTGTACATTTACCAGGAGTACAAATCAACAGCCTAGACAGAGAATTACAAATACATGGACACAAAAAGCAATCAGCAAGCAGGTCATGTGAAACAAATCTGGGGCAGTAGGTTGACCACATGGCTAAAAAGACTATTATAGAGAATGTGGATCCCTTTCTTGGAGATAGTCGTCAGGTCCCATTGTTCCAATTTGTGGTATGTAGTGGACACATGAAAGAGTTACTTTGCTCAATTTGGTACCCGTTCCCCACTTAACTCAAACGAGATATTTAAAAGCTACAACATGGCCAGTGGGTGCTGAGGTGTCAGAGAACTTTAAGCTACTGAAAATGTTGAAAGCACACAGACAGAAATCAACATGAGGTATTGGGGAAGAGGAATAAAATCCTTATGAGCTGTCTTCAAATATTGAAGACTGTCAAATGATGTTATGGGGATTAATTTCACTCTGTGTTATTCCAGGGAGCAAAGAGAGGGCATATTGTAGGCTCAAAGAAACAATCACATAAAAACATCTCAACCTGTAAGGACTGTGTGGTTCAAACGCATGATCTGCATTGGGAGTTTCAGCTAGGGCTGACTGTAATCTATCGTGTGATCCACTTCAATGTTTTGGCTGCTCTCTAGGGTCCTTGACGACTCTCAAGGTTTATGACAACATTAGAAATTTGTCTTTATTTTTAAGTATATTATATGCTTAAATGCTTATGTTCACTCCTCTTATTTCATAGATATCAATAAACAGTTTTCAGTGGAAGCATAATTTTTCTGCCCACAAGACATTTTGAAGAAGCTAGTCAACCCTTAAAAATTGCCGACTTACCATCTTAGAGGTTTCTATACTCCACAGTAATTTATTGCCCACAATTATGATGTATAATATATCTGGCTTATTAAGCATGAACAAGCCATGTTTTGGCACTATTATGGGTAAGCTTTCTACCTTATAAAGCTTAACGTTCATGGTTAAGGTTACTATGGTAACCACAACTCGATTCGTTGAGGCCATAAATTACTTTTTATTCCTATATGTTAAGTTATATTTTTTATGTCTATACAATATCTAACTACTCGAACTGCAGTCTTTCCTGTAAAAATAATAAATCAAATAGATTAAAAATAGGTCCCTCGGTTATTATGAAAGCAACCATTTGAAGTAGTCAATATAAGCAAAAATAGAAGAATTAAGACTTTATGAGACAGGCAAAGAGCCACAGTAGGTTATAACATGTATTGTAGCAAAACACTAAGAGCTAATAAATCAGAAGCACTGTGTTGCAGGTCTATTGCACTTGCTGGGGAGCACTGTGGATTCAAGGCACAAGGAAGGTATGAAGTGCCTTGTGTTTCCTATGGCCACAATAAATGTACATTTCCTACTGATTTTAAATACATTTTCAGAATTCTTCACCAAATAGTGCTGTAGACAGTCTCTACTCTTGGAATTCAATTCCTTTTTTATCTAAATTTGTTTGAGGGGTGCTTTACTTATCAGTGGAGAAAAGGTAACAGCCACACTGATGAGCTTCTACTGTTGTAGGGAAACATCTAGAGCTTGTTTATACTACTTACTAGGTATAGAGGTACAACGATTCTGTCATCACTGATATCACAGAGCAATACAACTCTGTTTTACTAATAAGACTGGGGGACCATAAAACTTAAAAGGAGTTAGTTTGGGTACTTGGTTAAGGAGTTGAACTTTACTGAACTCTACTTTCTTTACTTGTAAAAGTACATAATAATGCCTATAACTAATCTCTGAAGAGAGAGCTCTTAGGACATTTCATGGCATACGCCCTAGGCTGGCTAAGTGGTGAGAGATGACAGGAGCACATGCCATGAGAGTCAGTGCTCATGATTAATGGGGCCTGTGCTGTGGAAGTCATGTAATCTTCATATGCAAATGTTCTTCGTAGTTCAATTGTACAACCAAAGGCAATGGGAAACTTAGATCATGTTCAGCCAGTAATCAAATTTGGATTATTATAATTCGTTTTATTTCCTCTGCCGGATTGAAATTTCCCTGAGGGCAGAGATAACATTTAGTTTGACTTCATGTCTGCAAAAAGAACCCCCCATTTGTAAGATTTAAAAAAAATTAAAAATGACTTTAGCTTAACATGCCTTAAAAACTACAGGTGAAAATGGAGGTTATTTCTATTGGTTGGAAACTTCATGACACAGGCTTAAAGTGAGCATTTAGTGAATGAATTTAGTTTAGGTGCATAATAATAAAATATCACTGCTGAACTGGATAACCCCAAGAGTAGAGTGGCTGAAACACAGTTACATGGATTAATAGACCAATGCTATTTGTTGTATATTGTTCTCCAATGTTCCAAATTATAAATATTGTGAAAATGATATACTATCACATAAATTTTCTCCAATATGTCTCTTCAATACAACACATATATACAAGCATCTCCTTTGTAATGACTACTATGCTGTTTGTGAATATATCTGTTCTTAAATATTGGCTCATAATAGGTTACTAATAGCCACAGCAAAAATAATAGGAACAATAATAAGTATAGTAACAAAACTATATAGGCTAAGAGTATACTATCGGATTGGAAACGATGTAACAGTGATTATATGATAATGTCTATGTGCTGATTAGGGGAAATTCAAGTGGAACACACTGATGATTCAAGAGTGATGATGCTTCTGAGAGAGTTGTCTCAATTGCAAGGAGCACAGTTGTGAAGAGAAAGAGATATATTTCTATGAAAAGCTTATCTATTTCAAATGCTAGAAGGGGTTTCTAGTTTTTGAAGATTACATCTAGAGACAAGACTTCTCTTAAGGTAGCAGCACTTTACTGCACAGGATTCAGCAGGGGCCAGAGAAGAGAAGCATGAAGAAGGCAGAGGGCTCCATAGCACACAAACCTCGTGGTGGATGCTGTTTTAGTCTATGACACGCTTCATGCCAACAGGTACCACTGTAGAGCTTTCCCATGTGTCACAATAATCTAAAATAACATTGCTTTTTGTCTTTTTATTTATACCATCACATACAGAAATAAATCACCTACATTTCTAGCCAGGAAGGCAAAACTTCTTTAAGAATTGGCATTGTTTATTTTTTGTTCATTATTTTAGTATTCACACTCTGATACAAACTTACGAGTTTGTTTGGCTAAACTCTCCCAAGGCTAGTCAATACTCATAAGCATGTGTAGGTACATATCTATTGTCTATTTAATTTCCTCAGTCTTGAAATCATCTGACTTAATATTTGACATTAAGGTATATAATATCCATCATGTATATATTTTTATGTTATAAGATATATATGTATATATTATGAACTGATAAATATTTTGAAATTTCCAGTGCAAAAAATTCAAAAATACCTCTAGCTTAAGTAAGATACTATCCTTCACAGTAAAATCATTTCAACTAAAATTCTAGTTGAAAATTAGCAAGTTTGTCTTCTTTGTATTTTTACTCTTTGTGCCTATGGCTTCTTGAAACATGTATCTTATTTTGATACAAGATGATTGCAATTAGGTTTCTAGTGGTCAAGATATAGACTGTGAGATTCTGAAGCAGTGGGCAGTACTTCCATCCAAACCTTTAGTGGCCTTTAAACAATAGCCTCTGAAAGGACACACTGCATGACAAGTATGAGTTGGGGGGAGGGAAATGATTGAGAACAAAGCAGGATGACAGATACAGGAAGACACCACACTGAAGCCCATTACCTCATATGCTTTCCCTAGAAAACTAATGTAGCACAAGAAAATAGAAACTAAAGTCATTAGTATCATTGTGAATATTACAGTGTAACTTGATTAAATACAACCACAACATATCAAACAATACTATTAATACTGTTTCTTTTCAACTCACCCTGCCATCCAGTTTAGATTGTTTTCCCAAGTCACAGACTCACACCTAGCTCTGTTGGATTTATAAAATACCCGGTAAATCTATAAACCACATTGAAGTTTGTCTTTCTGTTTTATTTAGCTTTTCTAAATTTCTCAGGCAGGTAAATATTAAGCTCAGAAGCCAACACTCCACCTAATCCTTTCTGCCTTACTAATTTTCTTTCTTCTACTCTATTAATATTGCAATTGTGAGAGAATCTTGGGACACTCAAAAAATCCCAAGAATGACAATAATTATAACATATTATAGTAATACATATATTAATATCACAACATAATATTATGACATTATTGTATAATACTGTATATTCATAATGTAATTATATATATATATATATATATATATATGAATGATAAAAATAAAGAAGAAGAAAGTTAGAAAACAAATTCCAAGTTTTGGTGTAGATGTGAATACATCCACTGATGTGGAGCAGGAGGGAGGGAGGAAGCAGAGAGAGAGAGAGAGAGAGAGAGAGAGAGAGAGAGAGAGAGAGAGAGAGAGAGCAAGAGTAACTGTAGATATTTTATGTCACAGTGGTGAAGTTCATCTGGTCACACCTCTTATGTTGCTTTGTTTCACTTTAAAACTCCTTTGCTTTTCTAATTAAAAGTAAAGGCTGAGCACAAGCTGGAACATCGACTTCTTTTCAGACTTCCTCAGCCTCCCGGTTGGTTCCCAGGCTTGGATCGCCTTGCCCTCCTCCAGGCGGGAACTATTTGCAGCAGTGTTGCATGCTTCAAGTTCTCTAATTGCTACCCATCTGTTTCCATTAACTCTCAGAGCTGGTTGTCTGATTTAAATATCGTGTTCCTTTTTCTAAACACTTCAAACCAAATTCTAACCTCATATATGTGCAGAGCATTTCTAAAGAACACTGTATCCAAGGAGAGCATCACTACCTACTTTTTAAATAGTTTTTAAAAGATTATAATATGATTACATTATTTCCTCTTTCCAAGGCTTCTCTTGTACCCCATCTTGCTCTCTTTCAAGTTCATGGTCTTTCTTTAAACACACACACACACACACACACACACACACACACACACACACACACACACACA